>JAHWFO010061024.1:450350-481010 GCA_023313115.1 Rhysida immarginata | reverse complement strand
CTCACTCGCTCTGGAGGAGTCTCTTTCGTTCTCCATCGCCGATCCAAGCTTCCCGCGGTAGCACTTTTCTTTCCTCCGTCCGCAATCGAAGCCGAAACCACTCTTTTTTTTTTGTCCAGCGCCGACGCCCCGCGTTTCCGTCGTCGATCTTTCTTATCGCCCATTGGCCGATATCTTCTGTCCTCAACCAATGAGCAATCGGTGGAACCACGGACTCCAGCGGGGGAGGTCGAACGCCGAGCAATTTCGTCGTCGTCTTCTTTATCTAGTTTTTCGCTGAAGAAGACGACGTTGTCGTCGAGATGCGCCTACGGACATTAAATAATATTGGGAAAATAGTGGTTTCTTTATTTATTTTATACAGTTTACTGTTTTTCACAGTTTCTTGCAATTTACTTATTTGGATTTGTATTAATATCCTTTTAACTTTTTTTCTTATCCTCAGGATCCAGTTTCAAACCTTGTACAACACTGATGAACCAATTACTAGGCCCAAACTCACATCAATGTTCCTTCTCAATATCACACTTACTCCTATTTTTATCACTATTGTCTCCTCTAATCCGGCTATCATCGAAGCGTCGTCTTCATACTTTCTTGTACACTCACACCCCTTTCGAAAGATACTTGGGGCAATCAACAGGATGAGTCACTGGACATACTGTATTTCGGAGACGGTGTATAAAATAAACGATGTGATCATGCTAGCAGGGAATAGGATAGGTGCTCTATTTTTTGAGACGGTTTTGGAGTTTGGGCGCCATATTGAAATCTGCCATTTTGGGTCAAGGTTCATTTTCTTTAATGAGAAGGGGGTCACGTGGAATATCAAATAACACCAGTTTTTTCTCAGAAGTTTATTCTTGCAATCGGGTTTCAGTTATCTGTTGTGGTTCACGCATATTGAAACTGGGTTGCAACAGCTAAAGGATGTGTTCAATGTGTTACCCCTGCTGCTGGAGAGAGAGCTCAAGTTGCTTTATCCATTCATTATGCACGCGCACAAGAATCCCGGGGGTAATGCTATCACAGGCCTGTGGGATGCATTGCTGAAGGTCACGTTTGCTTTGGATTTTCACAGCATATTAAGTTGTTTCAGGTGGGCCACAGGTACAAATCTATCGTTTGAGGTCTCGGGAATGTGGTGGCCACTCCACAGGACCCCACCGGTCAATCCAATGACCAGATAATTGCCTATTCAGCCATTGACGGATATTAAGTCCGTTGTGTGGTGGTGTGCTATCCTGCTGGGAAAAAACTTGGGAAACTGCCATCATCAGTCAACAGTGACATGAACACAGTGTTCTGTAGCATTCGCAGGTACTCATCAGCATTTAAGATGCCGTCTATGAAAATGGTCCAATGAAACGGGTGCCCCATATCCCACACAACACCATATCTTTGCTATCACCAACGATTTTGGATGGATCTGTTCAATGAGAGTTCGTATTCATCCAATATCTCATGTTCTGATGGTTTACCTCACCATGGACATAAAAATTTGCCTCGTCACTGAACGCAATGTTATGTACAAATGAAGGATCCAGTCGATAGTTTTCCAGAGCCCATATACAGACTCCTCACGTCTGCCCGAATCATCCTCCTTCTCCTAAGGTTCGACATAGTTTGAACATAAGAAGTAACGAAAAATAGTATTTTTCAGGCACTTCCTCAACGTCATAGAAATAATGGTTTGAGATATGGTCGGTGTCTTCTTTTCAGATACTTTTTACGGTTTTCTAACACAATATTCGACTTTTGTTGAAATTTATTGCAATTTAACTATATCATAGTTTTTTGCGAAATTGTACAAATTGATATGTTCCAAATCATCAAGCCATGACGCATAATAAATATCAGTAAAATCCAGTTCAAATATCATTATATCCTCTTTAGACTTAACTCTACGATTCCGATAGATACTGATATCAAAGCCATCTTATTGTTGTTTGAGGATCAGCCCCGTACAGTAGAATTCTAAGCATAGTGTCACTTGCCTTCAAAGCTCCACGCGGCCGGTTCGATAATACCTTCGGTTCAATCAAAACGACTTCTTAAACTCTTACAAGGAAACCCCAAATAACCTTTTTTTTTGCGCGCAAGCACACCGTGGAAGCGATAGCGTTGCTTTCATGTGAAGAAATAAGTGGAGAGCGTATTGTTGAATAGTGAAGAAATAAGTGGAGAGCGAAATAATACACATACACACCGCTTTAACAATGGGGTCTTTGTATGGCTATATCAACACCTCCTAGAAAGAAAGCCAAACAACTGAAACGTCATACATTGTTACATGCTTGAACTACGGTAGTTTTGGATTCAATTTCGATATTTTGGCCCAAAATATCCTCACCACCTTACCGGATCGCAATCTTCGAACATGTTTAGTGAAATCGATGCCAGAACTATTTCTTATGGAATGGTTTTCCATCTTGTCGTCCCTCCATTCGGTTGCGGCCTAATATGCTGCAATTTTTGGAACTCAGGATCTCCTGAAAGGCTTTGTTTACATCTGATTTCGCAATTTTCAATTAAACTAATGAACTTTTATTCTTTTCAGGTTTTTCAGGTTAGGCTATTCTTTAGTCAAGCCCAAAGCGGACTGACGTGCTCCTTGTCCTTTTCTCCCATTACTCAAGACGAAGCTACGAAAAACACGTCTTTACTCTCTCCTGACGCCATCATGTCTTCTTAATTCATCCCAAAGAGAAATTCTAACTCCAGTTATTTTTAACAACAATGCCTCCAAAGTCTTTTATTCACGGGCACATTGTTGTTGAGGGAAACTGTTTCTTCACTTTATCTTTCTTAATCAATTTCAACAATAAGTAAATTTTCTTTAAACTTGGTCCGTTTTCTTTTTATTTTAATCACTTTTCATAGCAGGCCAAAGAACAACGACTTCAATCCACACAACCACTTTGAATCGCGGGGTTTCTCCTAATAAAGTAAAAGTCTGTTTCCTATAAACAATTGCAATATCTTATAGAAAAATACTGTTTCAGAGAAATTTTGTAACGTCAAAAATTTCGTATGCACAATTAAAATTTTTGTGGGCCTTACAATATCAACAAATAGAGGTCGATAGTGGGCTATCTGTTGGGGACCTTTCGATGACTTAATTTATAAAATATCTGGGCGACCGAGCTTCGCGCCTTTATTAATTTCATTTTTTAAGCATTGGTTCACAATTCAAAAAAAAACATTCATCAATGGCTACTTTTTCTTTTCTTATAATTATGGTTCCTAAGATGAATGAATTTTTCGTTCTCACCAAAAATTATGTTATTTAAATTGTTTGTTCTTCAAACAGTTGAATCATTTTAAATTTCTTTCAACACCATTTTCTTGTGTGACGTGAATTTTCCTTTGGCAACAGAACCCTTAAATTGCTCGACTTTTTTACCCTTGAGAAACTGTAAACGGCATAGTTATTAAATTTTCTATCATCATTGACGTTGAAAGATGCTAGCGCAAAGGATGCATTTAAATTTCTCATTCTTTTATGAAATTCTTCCGTCAGAGAACAAGAACCTGTAAAGAGAAGTACTAATTCGTTTGAAAATTGCGGTGGTTCAAGTTCCATTCGGCCATGCAAACAACAGTCGCCCAAAAATTTTGATTTATGCGAGTTTAAACACGTTCCTCTGGAAAATGCCAAGCTCCGCAATGACAACATGACATCTCGAAAGGTCCCAGACTTTGGTATTGCACATTGACATTAACAGCGCCTTTATAGGTTGGTAAGCAGTTTCCTTCTAAAGTTCTGTGATGTCTGGCGAAACGACGTCTTTGTTCTTCTAACCGTCGTTCACGTTGCTCCTCATTTTCACTGACCACAGCCGTGACGCACGCTGTCGTAGGTCTACTAACCGACTCTCAGGTTGCATCATTTTCATTGAACAAACATTGTGACGCACGCTGTCGTAGATCTTCCAAACGCTCTGGTTTTATAATTTTTTATTCTTTATTATTATTCTTTATTATTAATTCAAAGATATAATAGGTACCCGATGGAACCGGTATGGTACACAACCGACAAGTAGGTTCCTAAACGGACCAAAAATTTATATGGCATACAAAAACTTATATTAAATAGAATTATAACACAGTTAAGATGTCTAAACTAGAAAAAATCATTTAAAATATGTTAAAGCGTTAATAATTGTGAGAGTCTAGCAAAAATATTCCAACCCAAAAGGTAACAAAAGAAAACCATGGCGACAAAACTCAGCAAATGTTATTAGGAAGAATCGCAACAAATATGGCGTTTTAGCTCATGATAAAATTTCGAGCAATTAGTCATAGATCGTAATTCATAGGGTAAATTGACCCACTCACCTAAACCAATATGTGATACCTTATTACCAGCATATTTATTTTTGGCAAAGGGAAGATAAATACTATGTGCCCGCCTGGTAAAATAAGCGTGGACGCTGCTAGTTAGCTTAATAATAATTGAAGTTGATAATTGAATAAGCGAGTTTTTTGCTTTATACATAAAGACACATAGTTGTAATTTATAAATCTGATTCACGCTTAGTATGTTATTAGTAGCAAAATAATTAGAAACAGAAGTGCTTTGTGGTAATTTTAACAGAATCCTAAGAAACCACTTCTGCAGTTTTAGGATTCTGATTACGTTAGCGTTCGTAGTTGCCCCCCAAAATATTAAGCCAAAGTTTAAATTAGAATGAATCAATGAATGATATAATACTTTTAAATGCCTGAAGGAAGATACCTCTGTCTAGAAATAAATCCCTTATTACCGTTGAGCTTAGTTAAAAGTGAATCGATATGTGGATCCCAAGATAAGGCATGAGTCAATTCTACATGTATTAAAAGGTTTTAGTAACTCCAACACGAAGAGAATCAATGAAAACTAATGGATCAATTGAAATATTTGCCTTATTTCGTTGATAAAAAAAGCATTACCTTGGTTTTATCGATATTAATTTTCAGACCATTATTCTTACTCCAAGTAGCAAGGGCTTCCGCATTTTGGTTTAAGAAGAACTTAGCTCAACAGGGTTCTTATTAGCATTTAATATCGCAACATCATCTGCGTACAATATTACTTTACAATTTTTTACAAATGCGAGAAGGTCCTTTGTAAATAATGCGAACAAAAGTGGCGATAAAATTGAGCCCTGAGGGACTCCACAAGTTCTTATGATTGTATCCGAAGTCTGACCATCATAAACCATATAATATTTTCTTCCTGTAAGGAAACTACGAGGGGAGATCAAAAAGTAAGTTGCACTAACTCGCCGCAGGAGCGCGCTGTGTGTCGCAATCTTGGCTTGGGCAAAGCGGAAAAAGGGACATTAACTGCGCAGACGTCGGAAGGACGTTTGCTGTGGTTTCCCGTCGTGTTTTATGTGACTTGCGGGCTAAAAGCAATGGCGCGCCAACTGGATGTCCACTCCAAACAATGGATGGAGGTGCGAGCAGCAATCCGATTTCTATGGGCCAAACGGGTGAATTGCACGGTCATTCATCGTGAAATCACTGCTGTATATGGAAATTGAGCGCCGGTGTGATTTTGTTGCACGATAACGCAACACCTCACAAGGCCCGCCAAACGTGCGAACTGCTGCAGCGATTCAAGTGGGAGGTTTGGCAACATCCTCCATACAGTCCCGACTTAGCGCCATGCGACTTTCATCTTTTCGTTAAGCTCAAAACGGAACTCGGTGGACAACGATTTCGAAACGATGAGGAGGTGAAAGCGGCTGTCACCATGTGGTTACAAAACGCTGGAGGAGATTTCTATGCATCCGGAATCGAAAAGTTGGTTGGTCGTTCGGATAAATGTTTAGGGTCTCTTGGAGACTATGTGGAAAAGTGAACCTACATTGTATGCTGCTATAGCCGTGTTGCTTTTGTATAGGTGGTGTAATAAATGGCCATACCATGGAAGTGCAACTTACTTTTTGATCTCCCCTCGTAGCAATCCATGTCAAGGGTAAGCCATAGATGTGGTATTGTGAACTAAGCTTCTTTAGCAACAAAGGTACTGAAACTGTATCAAATGCTTTAGCAAAGTCTATAAATAAAGCCATAACATGTTCATTTTTGAGCATTTGTGCTGCTATATATTCAGTAAGTTCAAATAAGGCGGTATCACTATTCCGATTTGGCATAAAACCGTGTTGATTCCTATAAATAAACTTATTTGAAAAGATATAAGATGATAAGCGTTAATAGTATAACTTTTCAAATACTTCAATCACATCGGTTCGATATCCCAACGGGCCAAGGGTTGAACTAGGTTTCAAGTAATTAATTATTTCATACACTTCTTCCGGAGTGGTAGGTAAGACAAAAAAACAGAGCAGAATTAGGCACTTCAGGGTTAATATTTTAATTAGGTCTTGTGGTCATCGAGTCGAAAATAAGTAACAGCGCATTAACAAAATCAGTAAGGCCTGGGTCACACTGGCGTAAAACGCCACGTAAAGCGTGGTTCCCACATGCGTAAAAACAACGGCAGAAACCACAAAGCAGAAAACTTTTTGGCATTACTTCCTGCTTTTTTTGTCTTTCTGTCCGACTGAAAACTCTTTTATCTTTGTAGGCTATGACTCAACCCAACTTGAAAAAGCAGGAGTTTTCAGTCGGGCAGGAAGTGACGTAAAAAAATTCTGCTTTGTGGTTTCTGCCATTGTATTTACGCATGTGGGATCCAGGCTTAAATATGCCAACGTAAATACGTCGCAGAAAAAACGTCGGCATTCAGCTGTTCAAACTGAAAGCAAATAACGCGGCACAATTTGTGACGTCGTTTCGCTATTGGTTTAAAGCACGACATCACTTGAAGTAGCTTCAGTATGAATGCCAACAGTATCGACCTTTATCACAAAGTCTAGCAGTATTTTAATAGCCTGGACTTTATTTATCATACAGATAGCTAAATAAACAGATAGCTCACCATTTCTACAAAGCATTCGCTACTGTACATCGCTCTCTTATCGGCCATCTTGATGGGGGGGCCAATCGCTCTTCTGATTGGCTGGATGTTCGGCGTACGATCTAACGCGACGTAAAAAGTTGAACAAAATTTAACTTCGGCGTAAAGCGCGGCGCCAAGCTATTTAGCGGAAGTGACATCACTGGCGTCGTTACGTCGGCGTATTTACGCGGCGTTTTACGCCAGTGTGATCCAGGCCTAAGTGTGGCAGTGTTTGTTTTATGAGTCTCCTCAAAAGGGGTTTTTAAAGAATAAGAGCCTTTACATAAGTTATTTATAATTTATCCTTAGAAGCAGAGAGACCTTGAAAAATCTTTTCATAATAGTAAACTTTCTAATAGCATTCTTCGTACAATTTTTAACGTAATTCGAAAACGCTTTAAATTTTCTGATGTTATATGGCAAAGGGTACTTACGCGAATGCAAATATAATGTATTTTTACGAGTGATAAGAGCCAGAAGTTTATCATTAATCCTTGGATTCCGATGAGGGATTCCAGTATTGTCACTGCGTCTCGGCTTTACAAACGTAAAATATCGCTCCCACCCAATCCTAAGATGATCCAAAAAAGTCTGCATTAAATTATTCATAGACGTTGGGAAAGATAAAATACTTTCCCAATCAGTCAATGTTAAAAAAGAACGAAACATAAAAACACGTGGAGCAGAAAATGACCTGATTGGAATCGAATTCCGTAAAGGTGTACTACTAATGTTAATGAATACGCTAATAACAAAGGAAAATGGTCACTAAGCCGAATGTCTAGTGAATTGCTGAGCAATGGTATATTTACAGTGGAGAAACAACCATCAATTGATGAATAGGATTGGGAATGGACGGTAAACTGCGTATAAGCATGTATGTTCCTTACGAGTCCAGCCCGACTAGTAATATCTAAAAAATGATTTAACATTGATGTTGATTTCATCATATCTATATTAAAGTCACCTACAAAGAAAACTTCTTTACCCAAAAACTGACCCTGCAAGAGAAGAGTTTCAAGATATGTAAGAAAAGAGTGGAAATCGCCTGAGGGAGGCCGATACACTGCGATTATAATCTTCTTGACGCCAAACTGCAGGGTTAATACTTCGTAATCGAGGGTTACCGATGTCCAGGATGAAATAATATTACTGACAAATTTATTTAAAGCGTAAATCCCCACACCCCCTCCGCGCTTATTATATCGGCCTATAGAATGAGATCTATAATTTGGAATAGATGGAAGAATGCCAAATTCATTGGTGCATGTTTCTACCAGGACAATAACAGAAGGTGTGAAATTGAATAGATTAACATTCGCTAATATCTCGTCAAAATTAGCAGCAACACTCTGGATATTACTGTAGAATATAATAAAGTGTTTGTGTGAGATTACTAACCTAGAGAAAGCAATGTTAAGAGAGGCCACTGAAACTGGATAAAGACTTATGTCCTTAGATGCCATTAGGGTGGATTGTAAAGTCATATCCATCAATGCCAATGGGATTAGTATCGTTAGTATAAAAACTAAAACAAGACAAAAAAAAAAACTCAGAAATGACGGCTAGATATAATTGTTTTTTCTGAGCAGGGGAAAAAAAACAAAAAGTAGGAAAAAAATTACATTAGATTTGACAGTCAACACTACTTAATGCTAGTAAAATAATTACCTATTACGTAATATAAAATTTGGGGCGCCGTATTCAACACTACCAGTAGGGTTTTGTTGAATCGTTAAGATAAGGTGACCAGACGTCCCGGATTAGCCGAGACAGTCCCGGTTTTTGACTCTTTTTCCCGGCTTGAAAAAATGTCCCGGATTTGTCCCGGTTTTGAATAAAATGTCCTGGGTTTTCCCGATTTTCTTCTTCATCTTGAAGAAATATCTCATGATGACGTTGAATATTTTAATAATACTGCACTTTCCTTCTACAAAACCGTTTTGGAATATTTGTATTTATGGTCTGAAAGTAGTTTTAAAGATTTGGAGGTACACAGTGTGTATATTCCTTACTATTTGCCATATATGTGTAACGGCCTTATCAATAAAAACTAACAATCTCCTCATATTTCTGCAAAGTTGACCTACTGCCAACTCCTCTTTCCGATGCTTGAACAGTGGCAAATTTCAATAATGGAGAACCGTCGATTGTTTTTTCAAGTATGAAGGGTCATTATTATGTCTTTCTTTTCTAGTTTACTTCGTCCAAATATATGGATATTAAAGAAGTTCATTAGCTTGAAGTCAAGTTTAAACTTCTTAAAATTAAATAGAAATGTTTATAGTAGTTTTGGATACATCAAGTTCCAAATCATTTGCGTTTTCTCACTTTATCTTTCACAAGTCCTGAATAAACAAACAGAAACGTCCAAGACCCGCGATTCGATGTACTCCACAATTGGAAAACTTTGCGTATTTGCGCTGTTGATTGACGGGCCGATTATAAAGTCAATTATCGGATGCGACAATAGCAGTATCTAAAAATTTCGACCGATGCCGCACGTAAATCAGGTATTTTAAGTCCCGAGTCTTTTTTCATCAATATCTTCTATATATATATAAAGAAGGATGTTTGTGGGTCTGTTTGTCTGTGGGTCTGTATGTTTTTTATACAAATCTACAGTTTTATTCCGTTCTTGATAAAATTTCGCATACATGACCTTCAAAGCACGAGGAAGGTCACTGTCCACCTCAGATTTCGGAAAAATAATAAATATCGATAAAAAATCGATATTCATGGTTATGGCAAGGCATATTAATGAGAAATATCTCATGACCAACAATGCAAGGCAAAGTTGGTACAACAATAGGTATCAACAATGGTATCAGCACGCAATTCACAAACACACTGCATGAACCAACAATATATATCTCATGACTAACAATGAAAGGAAAAGTTTGTGCAAGTGTAATTATCCCGGGCAACGCCGGGTACCTCTTCTAGTAATATATAAAATCAACAATGCCAGTGTAAGCAATCATGAACATGCTGTTGCGTGCTGAATCGGTAAGACTTTTTAGACACAGCCTATAACTTTTAGAAAAATACTTTGCTGCCATTACAAAAATGATTGTAAATAAATTGAAATGCTTTAGAAATTGATGACTGAAAAATATAATATACCGGTATTCATTGTTTCCGCTTTCTTTAATTACAATAATGCAATTAAAAAATAAAATCTTGTAAAGATTCCAAGAAGGAGCTTTAGCTGTGAAGGTTTTGAAACATGTGCGACCACGACGATGCGTGTTTTCGATCTATAAACTATCCTTGTTGCCATGGGTACAAGTTGCAACAATAAAATTGCGCGCGACTATATATTCTCGTGCTTCAACCGCACGCATTCATTAGTTGACGTTCCAAAATTAAACATGGAACAAAGGGCAAACGTTAAGTTCTCTTTTAAACTTGGAAAAACTGCTACGAAAACTTACAAGTTGATAAAACACGTGTAAGGTAATGATGCACTATCTCGTGCACGTGTTTTCGAATGGTTCGCTAGATTTCGTGATGGACGACGAATACACAGGATTTGCAAAAATTGTTCGAACAGATGAAACGATCGAGAAAGTGAGAGAACTTTTGTTAAGTAATCGGCGAATGAACCTGAAAATGAAAGAAGAAGTCGTAAACATTAACCGAGAAACAATTCGCCTAATATTGACAGAACATTTGGGCAAAAGAAAACTGTGCTCCGTTTGTGCCACATTTCTTAACAAATGAGCAAAAAAGGAAATAGAGTAGATGCTTGGACAGAATTCATCGCGGCCGCAAATGCAACCCGAACTTTTAGGATTCAATTGTGACGGGGGACGAAACCTGGTGCTATCAATATGACCCCTAAACAAAACGACAGAGCATGGAATGGCGGTCCCAACATCCTCGCGAAAACAGAAATTATCATCACTTTCTTTGACACCACTGGCATTATTCTTAAAGAGTATGTTCGTCTGGCGAAACTACAAGGAGTACCACAGGGAGATTTTGCAGGGAGAATTCATCGAGTATGGCCACAATTTCATGCAAAAGGGAGTTGGTTCTTACTGCACGATAATGCCAGACCGAAGACAGCAGTGCTTGTCAAGAGTTCTTAGCCAGTAACGGAATGTTGGAGCTTTATCATCCTATTCAGATTTGTCTCCACCATATTTTTTTCCTCGTCCCAAAGGTGAAAACAAGTCTGAAAGGACACAGATTCGAGAATATAGAGGACATCAAAAAGAACGTTACAGTCGAATTTGGAAGGGTTAAGACAGAAGACTTTAAAGCATGTTTCTAAAACTTGTATGAACGCTGCAATAAGTGCGTAGACTCGGAAGGTAACTACTTTGAAAAATAATAAACAGTTTTGCCAGAAATATGTCTTGTATTTGTTAAATTAGTCCAGTCTCGTTAATTAAGTCTCATCTTGTATGAGAAATTGAGCAATCGTGCGCAAGCTCACATGAACAATGCTTAAAAGAAAAACAGAAACTATCAGTGTATTTAATCTTGACAAATCGATCGTTATATGACATGCCATTATCTTTGTATTCTTTAAATTCACTCTTTTAGCACGTGAATTCGACTTGAAAGGGTCCACGAAAAATCCTGAAAAGTTGATACAGCCGCACTTAGACCTTGATGGTCATATTTCTGAAAACAGAATTTGAAAAAAATTAATCCGTTTTCAAATTATCGTACAGAACAAGCGTGCATTCTTATAAGTAGCTTTTTTCTAAAGCTCCTAATAAATAGCCACTGAAGCTAGTTTAATAACTGTTTGTAGTTGCTTTAAAAGACATGTTGATTTTTAATGCCTTCACCCTAAATCGATTATAGGGACGAATGGTCATAATATTCAAAATTACTAGTCTGGATATATAGAAACGCCTTTGCACTGTCCTCGGAATATTGTTGTTTTATAGTATGAAAACTGAAACTTGAAATTTCACCAAAAAACCTTTTCTGTACTATACAGTCAGTGACAAAAAATTAGCACCACCATCATTTTCACTGAAATTCTTTTAATGAAACAAAATTCCAAATGCTCTTTTGGAATACAGACACTTAATATCTTCAGAAACAATCTAGCTTCATAAAAATAAAATGAATGTCCACTTATAATTTTAAAAAAAATTGTTTTACTCAGGTGATATTTCTGAGTGACAAAAAATTAGCATCAGCTACAAAAAATCCTCTGAATGGTCTTTATATGAGGTGGATTTGCCTTTTTGTGAAATTACCTCAAAGATACGATTAGGCATCTTAGTAATTAATCCTTTAATCAATGAATGATATAAATTTTTCCAAGCATCAATGATGGCACATCTCAAGTCAGAAGCATTTTTGTACTGACGATTGTTTTCATACACTTTTCGTGATAGCAACCCCCAAACATTCTCAATGGGATTCAAATCAGGTGACATAGCTGGCCATTGCAGAACAGTGATGTTTTTTTCCTCAAACCACCGTGTTACAACATGTGCTTTGTGGATGGGAGTATTATCTTGCTGAAATACCCAATCATTTCCAGCCATAATTGGTCCAAAATCAGGGAAAATGTCTTTCAGCATTGACAAATACCCTTGTGCATTGATTCGTCCACTGAGAAACTTCAAGTCACAATTCTTCTGGAAACCAATTGCTCCCCAGATCATTACAGATTCACCGTCAAGCCGTCTTCGTGAAAGAACTTGTTTTTCTTTTCGCAAATCGTGAAAATAGTATGAGAATCCATCTGGTCCGTCAAGGTTGAACTTCTTTTCATCTGTGAATATGACATTTTGCCTTCTGAAGTCCAACCCATGTATTTTCTGGCAAACTGAAGTCTGTTTTCTTGATGACGGTTAGTGAGTGGTGGCTTCCTCTCGATGTGCTGTCGCAGAAGATGCGGGCAGTCATGGATCACACGCTGAACGTTTCGTAGATTTGTGTCGAGCTGCAGTTCATCACGAATTTGTTTTGCTGTTTGACTCGAGTTGGATGCAGCTCTGACAATCTGACGAACTGACTTTCCATTAAGGGCACGAGGTCTTCCAGAACCCTTGTAAACTGCATATTCCTGAGGATTTCTCAAATAGTTGGAAATAGCCTTTGGGCTTCTCTTCAAACGAGCCCAATTTCACGAATAGAGATGTTTTCTTGTTTGAAGGCATCAATTTGACCTCTTTCATACTCTGACAGCACTGAACCACGTCCCATCTTGTTGTATGTTTATTAATTAAGTTTTTCACTTGTAGTAATTGCTCTTACTACATGATAAAGTAAATATATCACCCCTACTTGAGTTAAATGAGCCTAGCTTTAGGGAGAAACCATTTTTTTGTAGCTGATGCTAATTTTTTGTCACTCAGAAATATCACCTGAGTAAAACAATTTTTTTTTTTAAATTATAAGTGGACATTCAATTTATTTTTATGAAGCTAGATTGTTTCTGAAGATATTAAGTGTCTGTATTCCAAAAGAGCATTTGGAATTTTGTTTCATTAAAAAAATTTCAGTGAAAATGATGGTGGTGCTAATTTTTTGTCACTGACTGTATATAAGCATAGCACAGTCTTTTCGGTTCATTTTTAAATTATGGCAAAGGGCATGCAGATATAAGATAAGAATTCAGTGAAAACAGATATTATTTCCAAAAACTGGGAATCTATCTATCCAATGTGGTGCCAATCTTTATATATAAAAATTCAGGTTCAGAGTGCGTCTGTAAATGTTCTAAAAACTTTTGATCCACTTATCCGATTGTGCTCATATTCGCACCACATATTCATTAGGATCAGAGTAAGGTTTACATATCCTCAAAGGGAGGGGTGGGAGTAAATATAATATTTCTTGGTTTATGTTTGTTTTTTTCCTCAAGAAATGGCGCTAGGGAAACTCCATCAAAATTTCATCTAAGAAACAGACCGAGCAACGTCGGGCATATCACCTAGTACTTTCTTAAAATAGAATGATTTTGACGAGCTCAGTGACAGATTTTTTTCTGATGACTAAGTGAGAAAAGGTCTTTGACCTTCTTGCAGATCATGAAAACACGCCAAAGAAAATGTTTGCTTAATCATTGCGTCTCTACTGAAAAGTTTGTTAAATAAGGCTAATAAACTCTTCACTCTGGAGTACTTTGTCCTTTCATTTCCATTTCCGTTGCTAGCTTCATCGTTCTTTTACATCGCCTTCCTCCTGCTTCACCTTTTCAAATTCTTTTTCATGACTTTACATCTTCATTTGCATGTTTAGCATAACCGATCTTTCCATTCAGCTTTTTCATGGTATCTCTTCCACTCGGTGATATTCTCCCGTCGTCTTTTATTAAATTATTATGGAAAATGTATGCGTTTTATCATTATAATCGCCGGCATGTGATAAAGAAAGCGTTATAGAGAGTGAGATAAAACATAAGAAACTTTGGTTTACCAGCCTGACCAAGGTTTTTGATGCATATCAAAAGTATAAATATACCAAAAAAACATGATCATATAATAATTTTACAGAGTGTATTAGATCACCCGTGCCAGGCGTTTTCCTCGAAGTTAGACGTCCTAGAGCTTTGGGGAGTAATTTACATGACTAAAGATTATGTGAAGAGTTTAATGGTTGCTGTGCCAATTGGCTGGAAATGGACGCACTCCTCGTTCGCCAAAACACTCAGTATAAATGTAAAACTCATTTAAAGTTTCAATGGGAATATGGGCCGAGTAGAGTGCAATTGGATCTCTTGGAAAAAGAAATTTTTGTACGAAACCTTTCTTTTCAATGGCTTCCTTCAGGAAATAAACAATAAAAACACTTTCAGGGCAGATCCAGGTTTCATCACATTAAATGTTCAAACGGCTGTCCATTTTGCTGCTTGCATTTGCGCTGTCTCCTCGTCACGTCATTACAGACCGAGAGGGCCTCTTCCTTCGTTAACTTTGTGCAATTCCTCCTTATTCAATGCTGCATTGTCGACTGTTCTTAGTACAAAATTTCTTTTCGCCATAGCCAGAGGAAAAATTCGAGGGAGTGAGGTTGAAGACCGAGAGAGGTCATGCTTCGGGTCCAGGCCTACCAATTCTATCTCTAGAGACGATGCGATCGACTATTTCTTACGAGATTCGCGAGTAATGTGCGGAGCAACCATTCTGCTGAAGGCACATGCCAATCATGTCAGCTTTTACCTGTTAAATATTCCCGAGTGTTCCATGTTTTATATAAAGACGGCCACAGATATGGACAATTTTATTTGTCGTCTCATCCCAAGCAGCTCGGCGGCTGTCATATCAACGGCGTTATAAGTTGAACTTGTCCCAATCAACAGTAGGTGATATCTGAAAATGGAACGCTATAGGAGCGGAAACACGATGGTGGTGGTGTTAGAGTGGAAAGTTTGACCGACGGGGACCGAAGTGCTTTAACAAAGTTGGTCCGTCAAAAGCGGCGCACCCCTCAAGCGCGGAAGAGACTCCAGCAAATGGTGGGGTGAACACCATAAAAGGTTCTTCAGGTCTCCATGCTTAATGTTAATAATACGCTGCAGCCCGTAAGCCAAAGATTACTCTTAGTCCAGTTTTCCGTTTAGCGATTTTTAAGCGAATTGTAATCTGGAGCGACTTTTGGGTGTTGTATTCTCGCTTGAAAAGCGCGACATGTTTTAGCTCGTTTTACATTTAACGATTTTCAGGCGTTATCCCAACTTTGGTCTGATCTGATTGGGCGAGTCACTTCGATAAACTTGGCGTCCAAAAGTGATCTCAGGCAATTGTCGCTCTCTCCAGGCGAGGGAAAAGAGGATATCGACTACTCCGATCACATTCACGCTTTGAATTTATTACTGTATCCTTTCTACTTAGTAAGCAAATAATTTACGAAATTTTTAAAACCTATTTATTATCAAATTTGCGAGGGACACGATTATCCCACAGAATTCGTGGGAGGCCGTGGCCTGATGGGCTTTCACTGAACACAACTTCTGTGAAATTAAGCTACATCAGGCACGGCTCGTCATTGGATGGGTGACCATCCGTGATAGCCAATCTTTACCCCCCCGGCTGCTGCGACCACCATACAGCAGTCGTGAATCCAGGTCCATCCAGGGACCCAACTCGTCGGCCTCTGGCCATACAGGCCCTGGATGGACGTATTGGATCCAACAATTAATAAATAAATAAAAATAAAATAAAAATAAATTCCCCCTGAAATTTAAAACTTCTTCCCAAAAAATCCCCCAAATGTGTTCTTGTTTTTTATTATTCTATGCATTCTTGATTCTTTTCTTGATTTTAAAACAAATAGGTTCTGGGTGCTTTATTTTAAAATTTTAAAATTTTTGTTACAAATAAAACATCTAAAATTTTTTGAAAGATTGCATATCGATTTCTGTAGTTTTATGATCATTACTTTTCAGATTAAGGAGTTTATTTTTTCCTTTAAAATATTGTATAATTGTAGCTGTAGAAAAGGGTGCCCTTTATCTTAACTTTTGCATATGTATTACTAGTAGCGGGTAAGCTTACAGCCTGTGAAATTCAATTTTGCACAGACAGAATGCCATAGTGGTATGCGAGGCATATAAACATAGGAGACTTTCTAGGAAGAGAGATGATATGTAAAATACGAGATAACTTGATTGCTCCTAATCAATTCTTTTGTGATTAGATAGTCTATTCAAATCGTAAAATATTTAATTTTTTTGTTAATTACACAAACCTAAACAAAACTTGAAATTACATCCCAAATGTTCATCCCAGAGTCCCAAATGTTCCAGAAATTCAGACGCCTTAGCAAGGAACAATATAGAAGTTTCCTGTATTTTTTGGCCATGCCAGAAATAATTGTAAATCATTGGAAAATGTTTTCCGTAAATTGTTTCAGTGCTCAGTAGCCGACGAGAAACACTGCGACTCAAAATCTTTTTAAAACTAAATTTTCCCCAAATTTCCCCCCCAAAATAAAATCCCCATTTTAGCCCCTAAAAAAAATACACCAAATTGAAGACGACGCTGAAAAACGCGTGAGAATTAAACCTTGATCTTGAAAAATCGCCTGACACGCGCCTAAAAGACGCGTGTGCATGAAACTCGCTAATTGGAAAAGTAGCGCAGGATCAGAAAAGACGCCCAATAGTCTCAGACGGCTAAAAGACACTAAAAAGTCACAAAATAGAAAATATTTTATCCATTCGAAACATGCAACGCTGAAATGATATGCTGCGTTAAGTCTCGCCTCATCCTTTTTCTAGAAGATCCTCGAACCTGAGTGAGGCGCAAGGCAGGGAAATGACAGTTCGGAGTGTATTTCGGCAAAAATAGTGTGATAATCTTGGTGCTTTGGTTGTGATTGATGGAATCGTGATTGATGGGCTATTATCGCATTGTATTTCGTAGATGCCAGAGTTTTTGTTTACGTATCCTGTTCTTAGCTTCTAATATTGCCTGGTGATATGCTTGCTTCTATAGAAAATTCCGAAGTCGAAATATTTTGAGGATATTCTCTAGACCTTTAACTCAACCTGTATTCCATGGAAGTTTAGTTTAATAAATTACGTTATGGAAAAGTGGAAGGACCTCTCTCTCTCTTCATGACTGTAATTATTCACAGTTTGTTGTCATATGTATTTATTTTTGAATGTACAAATACTGGTAAAACTGGTACTGAAAAGAGAAGGTAAAATTCCGCGAACTGGACTCAAACCAGGGACGATGACTATTTCTTTCCAGTTATAACAGATCAGGCCCCCGATACGAAAGTCGGGAATCCTCGTTACCCTGAAACCATCAAATACGTAGATGAACATTTGTAATAAATAAATAAATAAATAAATAAATAAATAAATAAATGAGAAAGTGATGATAACATTTCAATAATTTGGTAAATCTGGTGTTGAAAAGAGAAGGAAGGGGCCTGCTATGTTATAACTGGGCTATCAAGTGACTTCATAGAAGTTTATAAAGACACTTGTTAACAACATTGCTATTCAGTGTCCGCGGTTGCTCAGTTGGTTAGAGCAGCGACAGCGATAGTCGAATCTGCGATGGTCGCAGAATAATTTCTTCCCTTTTCAACACCAGATTTACCAAATAATTATATTGTTATCTCCAATTTATCATTTATCTATTTTCTTATCCAGCTCAAAACTCCAATAGAACATCCCTGAGATGCACCAATTGCTAGCACGTGAGAAGCATTAAAAAAGGAGTGAGAGAGCATACCGTCATCCTCCTATCAGACATTGATGAAGGGTGTGCCGCTCGCAGTTACCTTTTGGAAATTAAAGATAAGTAAATAAATAATGTGTTCACAACCGCAGGTGTCTGTTTTCCTTGCATATATCGTAGCCATCTGAAAAAAATCGTGCAAAATTATTGCATCTTTTACTGACGATCTTTATAATGTTCATTAAGAATTAATGCTTATCAACTTTTTTTGTTTATAACTATAAAAGAATTACAACTGGTTTTAAAGTAATTGTCATTATAAGCCCATATGGATCGGACAGTGGATTCTCACTCTTTCTTTTTGCTATTCTAAAGAACTTTTTTTAGCTTTTCAACAATTTTGTATTTCATTGGCTTTATCATAATTTTCAATCATTCAAGAGAAACTGTCGATGACGGATTCGATTAACTGAGGTAGTTCTGATTAGCACGCAGTTCAAATGTCGCAATCTAATCATCAGAGATAATTCAATTTGTCATAGATAACTAAAAAATGCGATTAACTAGAAAGGATTGGCCCATGAAAAACATCGCATTTTTTAGAAAAGATTGATTACAGGATAGGCTGTTAGAAAAGGTTATTTTATCTTTTACTAATTTGTTTACACCTAAAATTTTCCGTCTTGATAGTAATTTTCCAGATAGTAATTTACGCTTAGGCTTATAACGGTAAAAGTAAAGTGAACAAGTCCATTATTGTTTTTGCTACTTAAAGACGTTTGTCATTTGTCATTAAATCAACTTAGACGGTACCGACATTATGGGAATATCACGACTTCAAAAGTTCTTTTTTTTATGAGAGCCTATGTTTATTTCCAGACTTGTAAACAGAATGATTTACTTTTATAAAGATGATATAATATTTAAAGGTATCAGTGTATATGTTTTCGTTTTATAAAATAAGTCTAATTTTATTTCTCACCTTCCTAACGGTGTGCAGCGATGCGATCGCGTGATAGTCCGAGAAAACCGAAACAATAAAAGTGGAAGGTGGAAAATATGGGTCACTTACATCGATTTCCCTTTCAACTGTTCATTAACAAATCCTCCTACTTCCTATCGATACAGGTAGAAGTTTATTAAAAAAAAAAGTTCATCGATTGCCTTTTTTAACTTTTCATCGGTGAGGTTTCATTTCAGGTCTCAAAACACTGACAATTTCAAAGGTTATGTTAACTCAAATGATACTGTTCTTTGAACTATATTTCCTTTACGAAGAGTCGCTATCCATGACATTGTGACAAAACAATAAAAAAGGAATTTAAATGTCATTTTAAAACATTACCCTTCAGACAAGTGTTGCAACCAATGTAATACAAGCGTAAACATGTTTCGTATATTTTATTTCCTTTTCGTGCGCAAATATGTTCTTTGTTCATTTGTTATTTATCGTTTTGATTTAAATTTCATAAATAAATGATTTAGAGGTTCCCCGTTGACGATCCGCGAACTCCTTGGAGCCCTCAAGGGTCCTTGGTTTCATTTACGTAAAAAAACGGAATATTTTAAATGCACTTATTTTTCATAATACCAGTATTTATTGCAGCTTTTTTTTAAAAATATTGCTGACTGTCTCGCATGTACAGCTACTGTACAGATAGCAAGGTTTTCTAAGGCTTTTTTTGTACAGGAACCGTGGCCGACCTTTAAAAAAACGGGGTTCCACCGCTCTTAGCTAATGGGGAAACCACCGTGATTAAGAGAAATGCAATGTTGTACTGTTTATCTTCTCTTACTTCACTTTTAATGATATTTTAAATTACTCTGTCCTGTTTACTATTACTGAAATCAAATTACTGTTTGTTAACTGCTTTAAAAACCAGTAGGGGATTTTTGGTGTCACTGACCGTGTGCGTGATCAAAGTCTCTGGAATTTTGTTCTTAAATTTCAAGTTCCTTGCAGATCCATGGTATTTTGCCTGCGTACACCCAACACCATCTAGACAAGATAATCTAAGTGGTGTAGGTAGAGCCCCAAAGCAAACAATATGGTACGTCATTTTTTGCGATGCCTACCCGTTAAGCGACAATAAATGCAGAGAGCAATCGCAAAACTGAGCATTTCTTGAACGCAGAGAATGATTTACATCAGCGTAATTATATGGATAATATGATCAAGCCAGTGGAAATTTTCCAAAAAAAAAAACAAAACAAACAAAACTAGATATGATTTGAAGCTCTTCGTCGTAAGACCTTGTAATCACCATGGAAGCTCTGGAGCAGCACTGAAACGGTAAAGATAACGTGTAGCCACATTCCCTACAGATATGTCTAACCCATTTAACCAGTGGTATCTGTATAGGGTATTTAACCTATTTAACCTGTTCGTGGTATCGCCGCCACATTACCAAGAAGGCATAGCCTATTGGGAAAATGCGCGGGCTGTGATAGGCTTTCAGCATCTGAAGGGAAACAATGTCACACAAATCCATGCCAAGTAAAAAACTGTGTACGGGGCAATGCTCCATTGTACGAAGTTGCAGCGACGCTTCTAAGTGGCCAGATGATCTTGTAAGATGGACCCCGCCCAGGGGCCTTAGTCTGGACTTTTACTCACCTCACCTCACCTCGAACTCATCGCGGTTGTTTAACACGTATAAATTTTCTCGACTCACAAATCGGTAGTCTGGAACAGGTTAACTCGATCAGTGAGTCACAATTCGTAGCCATCGGCCGTACGCGTTGCTAATTGAATTATGGGATATGCAAAAAGGGATCTTACGTGGAGGTTAAAATGCTATAACCAATCAAATCGCAAGATTATTTCGCAAGGCTTTAGTTCGTCAATTAGCTGATTCGCTAATTCTTTTGTAATCCTAAATAATCTGCGAAAATGGTCGTCATGCAGATCAAAGGCATTCATTCGTGGCCAAAGAATTCTTTCCCTTCTTAGCGCACGTCTTTCATCCCTTTCTAATGTTTCGATAGCTAACAGCATAACATATCCGTCCACATATCCGTCCTCCATGATGGAAATCACCAACACGTATAAAACTCAGACATCTCACTGGCTGTCGACCACATGTGTAGCAAACGCATCAGGCGAGTAAAGTGAGTAGTGCGTTCAGATGCGTTGAGTGTCGAGACTACCATTTTCCTCTCGCCAAACGTGTTTGCACCACGTGACGCCGTCAACACGTCTCACGATGGAACTCACAAAAGTCCAGACTAAGGCCCCAGGGCGGCCTTCCATAAAGTTTCTGGGATTCCAAGGCGGTTCGCGGATAGAAATTTTCGCTTTCGATTACATCGAAAGGACAGGCGATCACAGAGACATACTGCCGGAACCTGTTGCGAAATTTTCAAGACGCCTTCAAGACAAATCTGTTCGGAAAAATGTCCAAAGGAGTGCGACTGCGATATTTGCGGGCACTCTTGAGTACGAATTACTGTCTCACCCATGCTTTGAGATCATTTTTGAGGTGGAACAGTTTCTCCAAGGCCAAACAGGATTTCTACAACAAAGGACTTCGGTAGCTGATTCATCGCTGGGAGAAGTACGTGTACATGGCTTTGGATAGCTATATGTAGAGAAGGACTAAACAGTCTTTCGCCGCACATGTCCGACGTTCTCCTCTAGCATGATGATTATAAGAAGTTTATGACCGACCTGATACAGGGTGGCCTAAAACCTACCGACCAATATTAAATGCCATTTTCTCAGCTATTACTAACAAGGGAACTACACGAAGGTGTATGGTGCACTCTTTATTTGCGCGCAAGCATATCTTGGAAGCGATGGCGTTGCGCGGCGGCGGTAGCGCTTCGTTCAAATAGGAAATGAAAAGTTGAAAAAACATGGCGATGAGCGGGGAAGCAAAATCGTTAATGGCAGTCGCCAAAAAATTGCAATTAGAGCAGTGTACAAAACACAAAACCTTAATTTTTCTGTACAATTATTCGTCTCGAAATAATTTATAAGTTGAGGTAAGCATCCACGAATATCATTTTTATTTAAAATTATACAGCTCCGCGATACGTACCCCCTCACCAACGCAACGTATCACTTGACAGCCTCGTTTCACTCGCGAAGAATACCAAATTAATTAATAAAATGAAATAATAAATTAAGGAAATGGTTATTAATTATATATAGATTTTTTTTTCCTGGATGGCAATTAGCTAATTTTAATAATCTATTTTTAAAAACCTAAGTCTGTATCGAAACTTGGAAATCCATTCAATTATGTCTGCTGCTCCTTCGTAGTTCCATTGCTTTCAAGTGAAGTGGATTCGTGCGTATTGTTGAATAGTGGAAGAAAGAAGTTCCGTCAAGCCCATTAATATACTAATTTAATGTTCCGTGTAATGTTTTTATAATTTATTAATGGAACTGATCGATTAGTTTTCAATCGTTCCGACATTAAAATGTCTACAATGGTATATGGCTGCCCGAATGTATTCTTCGGTGATGAAAACCCGCTGCTCGATAGTATAAGCGGCCATTTTTTAATCCTACGAATACAAACACACGTTAAACAAAATGCCTCGATGACACGAACACATCACACAATTTTCAAACAATTATTACAGCTGAGAAATTGATGTTTAATCTTGGTAAGTAGGTTTTGGGCCATCCTGTAGAAGGATTCAATATCAGCACTTGGATAGAGGCAAAATCAACAGAATTTCTTATTTCTTTCTGTGCTACTTATTATTAAGTGAAGTTCTGTATTTTTGGACGATGTTTTTGTTTGTTTGTTTTTTGAATAGTGATCACAATAAACTTTATTTTCCCGTTTTTAAAACGGGCAATTACCTTTGTTTTTACCTAAGTTCAATCGGCATTACAATCTAGAATACAAAGAGCTTAAAAAGGATCTAAATCTCTGTAAGTAAAACATGACAATTGATTATGTAATTTAGTAAGAACCGAGTTAAATGCTTTTTTGTTATAAGATAATTTTTCTAATTCTAGAATTTTTTCCTGTGTAGTGTAATGGGAGAGAAAACATTTTAAAAGTTTTTCCTTATTTCAAGATAATGAAAAACCAGAAGATAATTTAATATGTATTTTTTTGCTGTTGATGTGTTTTTGTTTTTTTGCGTAACTTTCTATTGTGGAGATTTCTTAATATGACGGTGCTACAATTACACGATATTTTAAACATAATGACTTTTCAGAGTAATGACTGTTATTACGTGACCCCTCGTTGTTCTAATTATATATATTCTTAGAAAACAATAGTTTTACGTTCATAATTTTTTTCATGGCGTTTGATGAAAACCAACTCTTATTTAATTTACTTTTCTCTTCCCGCTAAAAAGGAGAAAAAAATATTATCAAGACCTGTATGTTCTGTTATTTGAATTTTATGAATGCGTCGCGATACACGTTTATTTATGAATTCTTACTGTTATCTACACATTCTTCGTAATCAGAAAACTGTAAATAAAATGAAATCAGAAGTGTTCTCCCTCGACTTTCTCGTATTCTCACACATTTTTCACGATTAATAAGAACTTTGAACAACGCTCATTTATTTTTATTTAGAGTTGTATTTTACATGAAAAATATTTAGAGGATCTTCAGGTAAAGTAGCAGTTTCCTGGAACGATTCGGCTGAAATTTTATATCAAATTATAAAGGGCTGAACAAAATTTTAACCATTTATAGCCCTTTGAAATGCTTATTTATATGAAAAAAAAAAGTTAAGTGTAGGTTATCAGTAAAGTACTCCTTTTGCTTGCGCAATTCGGTTGTAATTTGATATTAAATTGTCTTTCGTCATTATAAAGGCCTAGACTAAATTTTGTTTACCGACATAAATTGAATTACCGTATGTCTGGTCTGCATTTAAAGAATATGGTCCAAATTTGCCGGATAATAAAAGTATTTATATTTAATAATGCTCTTTCCATCTGACAAGAGTGTTTATAACAAGAATCACAGTTAAAGTAGATGGCACAAAAAAAGCCTTCTAGAAAATTCCAGAACATTCACTATCTACCCAAAAGTAATCGGACACTTTTGATTTTAGACATTTTATCGAGTATCTAGAAAAATACTTGACGAATTATCCTGAAACTTCAGGGATGTAAAGAGCTTGATACACTTCATATATTTCAGAAAAGTGTTTGTTCCGAAAGCAAATAGGGGGCCAGCAACAAATTGAACAAAAAAATAATGTTTGGAATCACCCTGTAAAAAATAATGCTTGAAATGCCTTGTAGCTGTAGCATACGATTAAGAGGCTACTTCTACTTCTCTGTATTGAGAATAGCACGTATATTAAAGGCTATATAAAGGTTTCTTTAAAAAAATCGAAATGTTTTCGTAAGTTTTTGTTTACAACATGCAGGGTTTTCAACCCAATGCAATGCTATTTTCAGGAAATTTGATAAACTACGGTAGAGATAACTCCCTGCAATCAGAATATAAAAATATTAAATATTTGATGAAATATGAGCATTTTTACTAAATAATGTTTAACTGCGCATGCGCAAGCGTTATCAAAATGTCTCTTGCGTAATTTATTAGCCAAAAATATAGAGCTATTCTTATAAAAAGCCCAAGCAAATATTTTGAAAATTCAGAAAGATATCGCCGATAGAATGAGTTGAATTTCAGTTGCTCTCAAAAATAACAAAACGATAAGGGATTTTCTCCAAATTTTTATTTTTGGATCAGACACCAGTCTCAACTTCTTCTTCTTACGCTGATATAAAGGCATATTGATTTCATATTGACTTTATAACAGTGTAAAGACATAAAGTTGGTACTTTGCTTTTTAAGGAAAGCAAAGTCTCAAAAGTGACGTTTATGAAAGCGAGTCAGTATCCACTTTCCCCCTGCTTTTGCTGCTTTTATGGCTTAACAGCTACTATCTTCCAGTTTAGTGGTAGCCATATTGAATCGTCGCCTCGCTCGTTTCAGTGATTGCCGACCGATAAAAATTGTAATTTAACGGCGTAAGTAACGTATTTAACGTTGTAAATTTTGTTAGTTATAAATTAAGGAATAATAAAACCATGGAGAACAATAAAAAATTAGTTAAGGCATCGTTATTCCACGATAAAAGGGTTTTAGCATCAAAATGTTACGAGCAGTAGCGGTTCGTGACTATAATAAGTGGAGGGGCACAAATACAAAATTTCAGGTTCTTAGGCCTTTTCGTACAAAAGTTATACCTTGATTTGTATTTGGAGCCTCGCGGCCCCTGCTGAGGCCTCAGAGGACTATATCAATTTTAGTGTGCAATAGCTAAAATTTTAAGCAACACATTATAAATATAAAACATTTCAGGTTTCTGGACTTCTGGTTTTAAATTTATAGCTTGATTTGAGATTCAGGCTGCAACTCCCCTGCCAAAAGACTTATAGAATTTTTAATATACAGTAGATTAACTAAATTTTTAAATACCACACAATGATTAAACAAAATTTCAGGACCGTAGGCCTTTCCGTTCAAATTTTATAGCTTCAATTGTATTTGAGGCCGCCAGCGGCCCCCAGGCCTATACCAGTCTCCTTGTATATTGTCTATAATTTTTAAGTAACGCACTGTAAAAATATAAAACTTCAAGTTCTTAGGCCTTTTTATTATTCGAATGTTAGAGGTTATTGGTGATTTGGGCTTCAGGGCCCCTGTGGAAACCTAAGAGCCTTATACCAGTTCTTCGTGTATATTAGCTAAATTTTTTAGTACACTGCTATAAGTATACAAATTTTCAGATTTCTAAGCCTATTCGTTCAAACATTATAGCTCTGTTTGTGTTTAGGGCCCCTGCCAGGGCCCCAGACGACTATATAAGTTTTAGTGTATAAGAACTAAAATTTTAAGTAACACACCAAAAATATGCAAGAATTCAGATTTCTGGACTTCCGGTTCAAAAGTTATAGCCCATGTCGAGACCCAAGAGCCTTATACCAAGTTTTTAGTGTATATTAGCTAATTTTTTAAGTAATTTTCTGTAAGTATACAAAATCTCAGATTTCTAGACCTTTTCGTTTAAAATTTGTTGCTTGTGTTTGGGGCCTGTGGGGCTCTGCTGGAGCCTATATTACTTTTTTTTGTATATTTGCAATATTTTTTTAGTATCACACGATGAATATACAAAATTTGAGGTTCCTAGGCCTTTCCGTTCAAATGTTATAGCTTCAATTGTATTTCGTGCCTCGAGGCCCCTGGCGGGGTTCTAGATGCTTATATCAGCTTACTTCTATATTGGCTATATTTTTTAGTATCAAACTAAAAATATACAAAATTTCAGGTTCCTAAATCGTTCCGTTCAAATGTTATCGCTTCAATTGTATTTGGGACCTCGGGACCTCCGGCGGGGCCCTAGAGGCTTATATCACCTTTCTTGTATATTGGTTTTATTTTTTTAGAACCGCACTAAAATTTATGAAATTTCAGGAATTTTGTCCTCTGTGTTCAAAAGATAAAAAAGGAACCATGAAATTCATACAAGTGGCCCCTGAAGGGCCCCGAGCCACCCAAGAGGATTCGCTTTATTTTTCTCACCGTCCTCTGTATAGGGCCTACGTGTGTAGAAAATTTGAAGCCTCTAGATCATATAAGGCTGCACAAAACTGTAAATCCAGCCATTTTGGGTGACTTTCGGTGAAAATCATGAACGTTGGGCAATAAGTGTGCACGAAACTGTAAATCCACCCATTAGCGTGACTTTCGGTGAAAATCATGAACGTTTTCCTTTCAAAAGTTATGGCATCAAAATTTTACGAGTAGTAGCGGGAGGATTCGCTATACTTCAAAGAAAGTTCTTTAAATTCTGACGTCAACAGTCAAACTCAGACGTCACAAATTGCTTAAACGCAATCAAAACTAAACACATGAAGGGAAGTCAGTTGGGGAAACCACAAAAGCACACGGTTTGGTCCACCCTAGAGGATTCGCTATATTTTTCGCTCCGTCCTCTGTATAAGGATCCTGGGTCTACGTGTGTAGAAAATTTCAAGCCTCTAGATCAATCCTTTCAAAAGTTATGGCGTACGACATACATTTACATACATCTGTACCGTCGTTAATAAGGTTTTAGATGATGCTAAAACCTTAAAAACAGTTTCCACAATCAATAAATCACTTACTATTTTTCAGACAATTTCAATATGTTCATCATGTCTATATATGGCCGACGCAGTTTTAGATGCAAAAGTAGCAAAAGCAGCAAAAGTGATATTTTCACTTCCGGTTTCATTCACAGTGAAAACCTATTTTCTTTGCTTTTCAAAAGCAAAGACAAAGTCACTTTCCCTTAAGTGAAAGGATGTGAATGCGACTATTATTTTTTACAGGGTGATCCCAAATACTTTGTTCAATTTGTTGCTATCCACCCATTTGCCTTTGGGACAAACCCTTCTCTGAAATATATGAGGTGTAACATGCTTTTTACACCCCTGAAGTTTCAGGATAATTCATCAAATATTTTTCTAAATATTCGACAAAACTTCTAAAATCAAAAATGTCCGATTACTTTTGAGTAGATAGTGTATGTTCAACTAGTTTAATAAGGATGTTCTCCCCTAGACCTTCTCGTATTCAAATACTGAGCAAAAATTGGGCAAAAAAATAAGGTCCCCCTGAAATGGGCTAACTTGCACAATGAATCAGATTGCTTCAAATAAAACTGTATTTTAACGGAAATGGGAGAAGTTTGATTGTTTACATTTGTTGCGTCAATTGCTTCACTTCCGAGGCCTACGAGAAAGACAGGCCTGGGCGCTGATCATCGGGGTCTGAGCAACGCCTCCTATAAAGAAAGCCTCCGCACTGAAACGTCATACATTGTTACATCATCATACTTCGTCCTTTGTTAGTCGGATTTCTACCAATAATAGGCCCTAAATTTGGTCGACTTATGATGATGTAACAATGTATGACGTTTCAGTGCCGAGGCTTTCTTTATAGGAGGCGTTGGTCTGAGCAACAATCCAATTTTCATTGTCTATATTTTGAATTAATGATCAGTGTTTTTACGCTTGTTAGAAACAATGAAGATTGGATTGTTGCTCAGACCCCGATGGTCAGGTGATTTTTGAGTACCCAGGCCCGTCTTTCTCGTGAGCCTCTTTCACTTCAAGCAAAAGATGACGGTTGTAGAAGAAAAGAAGGATGAGACACAAGAACCCTAGGGTAAAATAAAAAATGAAAATGAACACGGGTGATAAAATCCTGAAAAAAGCTGACGTTTCAGTGAGACTATCCTTTGTCAAAGCAAAGAAGATAATAAAAAATTATCCTGAAACCGTTAATTATTTTTATCAAGCAAAAAGTATATACTTTACAGAGTTACAGGGAAAGTCGACCTAGATATTTAGGGACGTTATTATTTAGGTTGTTGTCGATACATTTGACCCTATAACCCACTATCCAAAAGTTAACCGTTTTCTAGATATGTGACTTTTAAATAAACATTTACTCTTTGCGGTCTGGGACCGCTTTCTCTGTCATTTTGTGTTGATTTGCCTACTTAACTGAGAGTATTATACCTTTTTTGGATAGTTAAAAAGACGTACAAGTTATTAAAATAATTTGCAGGATAACTTCCATAGAACTTTACCGGCCTCGGTGGCTCAGGGGTTGCGTGCTCGCCTCTGATGCCCGAGGACGCGGATTCGACCCCGGCCGAGGACGACGAGGATTTTTTTCAGGGGGAAAATCCTGAGATCACGCACTTCCTTCGGAAGGGAAGTAAAGCCGTTGGTCCCGTGTAGTCGTTTGCCGGCTGCACGTTAAAGAACCCTTGCGAGGCAAAATTTGCGGCCCCTATAACGCCGTCCTGAAATGACCATGGCAGTTGAAAAGGACATTAATACCAACCAAACTATAGAACTTTTTTTAATTAACGTGCTTCAACGTTGGGAACACTTAGTGAAAACATCTACATGCAAGTTGTTTCAAGTTTAATTACTTATTTTTATAAACTGGCATACTCCCTATGTAAAAACAGCAAAAAATTGGATCCTAGAGTCTGGAAATTAAAAAAAAATTGAAATTAGAGCAAAAAAAGATATTTTTTACTTTTAATTTAAAAGTCACATATCTAGAAAACGATTAACTTTTGGATAGTAGGTTATAGGGTCAAATCTATCGGCAACGACCTAAATAATAAACTCTTTAAATATCTAGGTCGACTTTCCTTGAAACCCTGTATAAAGGGTGTTTACGAACTGTATGTACAGACACAAAGTGGTAGAAGAACGTACTTTGAATATATTTTGCCAATAAACTGGAGTTCGCAAATGAATCCTTGATACATAAAAAAGTTATCAAACATCATACAACGGAGTTGCTTGAGGAGATTCCCTTGGCTGTCCGAAAAATCAAGTGGTTCCAACACGACGGAACATCATTCCATTTCAGTACACCTGTACGACTTAATTTAGACAAACGTTCCAAATCCATGAATTGGTCGAGGAGGGCCAATTGCTTGCCTACCTCGATCGCCGGACCTAACCTTTCAGATTTATTCTTCTGGAGACATCTGAAGAGTGATGTACGAATTATAGCTGCAAGTGACCATGTACATCCTATTCCAAAAGCGTTTTCACTTAGCTGAATGATGTTCGCCGTCCTTGCAATACATTCAACCAGTGAAATTAATCGGTTTACGCAAAAAATCGAGTTCGAATCACATCGAATCGCTTTTGGAATAGGGTTTACAAGACACTGCAGGGATTTTCCGCCGTGTCAAAAATTCAATGACAAGACGCTATGAAGCATACATGGTCATGGTTAATAGTTTGAACACGTTTGTAATTTTACCAACATGTATTATTTGGTTATTAAAAACGCTGTGATCATCAGTATCAAGTTTTCTTTTTTCTGGAAATACATTAACGAGAGAGACAATCATCAAATATACTAGACTCTGTCCAACGAAAGAAAAACTGGATGTGCCTCATTAAATTTCCGATTTCAATTTTTAGACACTTCGAGGGAGTTTTGCGTCATCCCGATGATCTTAACGACTGCTATAAGATGGTCGCAGCAGCCGGGACCGACGGCTTTACGTGCCCTCCGAAGTACGGGGGGAGATGGAAATTTCCAGGTGGTTACCCAACCTGTGATTAGCCGTGCCCAAGGTTGCTTAACTCCACCAGTGCATTGAGCAAGACGAGACAACTGGGCTACGGCTGCCCCCCACACTCTGCGGCTAAGTAAAATTAACAATGTTTAACAATTGAAATTGGAAATTTAACTAGACACGCCCAGTTTTTCTTTCGTTCAACACCTCTTAGACAGAAGGCCAGATAACGGAAACCTCATACACTGTTACATCATCAGTAGTCTCGTTAGCCTCGTAGTCGACCAAATTTAGGGCTTATTATTGATAGAAATAAGTTTAACAATGGTCAAAACATGATGAGGTAACAATGTATGACGTTTCAGTTGTTTGGCTTTCTATCTAGGAGGTGTTGCCTTATGTCTATGCTCTATCCAATGAAAGTTTAACTGGATACGCCCACTCCAACTTTCGTTGGACAGTGTATAGTTGGTGTTGGTAGAGGCGTGATCACCGAGAGAGAGAAGGCCTCCGCAATGAAACTGAATACATTGTT
>JAHWFO010061024.1:402487-436462 GCA_023313115.1 Rhysida immarginata | reverse complement strand
ATTATTATTATTATTATTATTATTATTATTATTATTATTATTATTATTATTATTTTAATAGCAGAATAGCATCACAGAGAAATTGATCTTTGAAAATTGATTTTAATATCATAACACAGCTTACAATTCGACGACCTAGAACGTATTGACTGAATAGCAACCATGCACTCGTTTAGTCCTACTCTTTTCAATTTCATAATAAGGAAAACCATTTAGCCGCTCGAATTCAAGGGTAAAATCCATTTAAATGTTTTAGAATCTTGTTATAGCTAGTTTTCCTCCGCTCTTAATGACGAAGAAGGGGAAGAGATATAGGCGCATTATTTATGCGAAGAGTAATCTAATCATTGGAAGGTTCGATGCCGATCGATTTGTAGTCAAACCGATCAAAGCAAGTTAAATTACCTAACTTTAACCAATTTCAAGATTCTAAACTTTATTTATGATGAACATTCATCTACTGTTCTTCATCAATCTGTCAATGCCCTCCATGTATTTTGAAACATAACTTACAGAGATATTTAATTATAAATTAGATATTAAGTCTTAAATGTAATTCGAATGGGAATGAGGAAATGCGCTTTCATTGGGCATGAATATGTCGCAGACACATAGCGTAATTGGACACTTCGTGAAATGTCCAGACACTTCGCGAAGTGTCTACAGCAGGTCAGACCGATACAGTAACGATGTCAAATCCCGTGCAGGAAAATTTTTAGCTATCGCAATGACAAAAAACTGTCTTATTATTTGCCATATTATAATTAACTGAAATTTAAAATTTTTATACGAATTTATTTTATATTTTATTTTCAAAAAAATGATTTAGTTATTAGTCATAAATTTCAACAATTTTATGCAATGACTATTTTAGTTTTTTATAAAATTAAAAAAACGTAATTGTATAAATAAATATTAATGCAAAGTAAAAATTTTTGAATGGTTATGGTATAAATTTCTTGTAATATATTCGGTTTTAGATGACAATCTCAAAAACAAAATTCTATGTGAAAAATTTAATAAACGGAAACTGAAATGATTATTCAAAGAAATTGAAGCAAGAAGAAGGAAGCATAAACAATTTATGGTGAATATTATAAGATAATATTGAATATTAATTCTAAAAAAGTAATAAAATGGATAAAAGGAAGCACACATTTCATTTTTCTTTATTTAATATTTATTTTCCCCGTTGACGCCACCACATGAGCGTACAACAGCAATCGAGATTTGGAAGTTGCCCACGTTGGCAACTGGAGATTGTATACTTTTAGCAATTCCAAAGGTTGACAGGGAGCCAGTCGATCCACAAATTCTCGTAGGTGTTGTGACCAATAAAAAAAATGGTTTATATCAAATAGGATGCAAACATGGAATTGTAAAAGGTTGGTTCGGAATCGAGAATATCAAGAAGGCTGGTTTAACTTTTTTAAACGAAAAGGAAATTGATTTACGAAGGAATTGACATTGCGAGAAGCTGTTAAACAAAGTTGCGGAGGGCAAGGATACTTTAAGTGTTCTTGCTTCGTCTAAAAAATATTGCTCAATAAAAAGATGTATATGTAAAAAGGACGGTAGGCAATGCAATATTAGATTCCAAGGTAGTATGCCGTGCCTTAATACTGAAAGACTTTTAATTAATTGTGATATCATATGTTTCATCCACAAATACTGTTTTGTAAATCAGCCCAAATTCATTTTGTTTAGAATGAAAATAAATATTAAATAAAGAAAAATGAAATGTGTGTTTCCTTTTATCCATTTTATTACTTTTTTAGAATTAATATTCAATATTATCTAATAATATTCACTATAAATTGTTTATGCTTCCTTCTTCTTGCTTCAATTTCTTTGAATAATCATTTCAGTTTCCGTTTATTAAATTTTTCACATAGAATTTTGTTTTTGAGATTGTCATCTATTTCACAAGGTAAAACCGAATATATTACAAGAAATTTATACCATAACCATTCAAAAAATTTTACTTTGCATTAATATTTATTTATACAATTACATTTTTTTAATTTTATAAAAACTAAAATAGTCATTGCAAAAAATTGTTGAAATTTATGACTAATAACTAAACCATTTTTTTGAAAATAAAATATAAAATAAATTCGTATAAAAATTTTAAATTTCAGTTAATTATAATATGGCAAATATTAAAACAGTTTTTTGTCATTGCGATAGCTAAAATTTTCCTGCACGGGATTTGACATCGTTACTGTATCGGTCTGACCTGCTGTAGACACTTCGCGAAGTGTCCAGACAGATACTGTAATTCTACCTAATTACAGTATGAGTCCAATGCAACTGGACACTTCGCGAAGTGTCCGGACATTTCACGAAGTGTCCAATTACGCTATGTGTCTGCGACAAATATATACCTTAGATCAGCTTTTCCCAAACTGGGTTCGAAAAATGTTTCAAGGGGTTCGCCAAAAATTTTCCGTAATTGCGGATTCCTATTATTGTATGCATGTAATGGTATGTGTATATTTATAAGTGAGGGATTCGCACAACTCAAATCTTTGTGAAAGGGTTTCGTGAGTCGAAAAAGTTTGGGAACCACTGCCTTAAATTTTTAAGGATTCTAACAAAATTGGAAAATGTGTGCGCGCTACTAAGTACACCTCTTAACCATTTTTATGGTCGTCTTTGTTTCAGTTCAACACGAGTTCAAGTCGTTTTACGAATCTAGCAAGGACTTCAGAATAAATAAGAAGAAAAAAGGAGAAGAAAAAAAAAGATTACGACGACTATTTCGACATAATTTTTTTATGAATCATAAAATTGCTCTCATCCGTTTTGTCCGATTCGCTCTGAACTCGCTTCGTACTAGTTTGGAACAGTTTATACAAGTTCCCCTGCATTTGTTTTTTTCTCCTTTCTATGTAGAAGAAACACAATTGTCTGCCTATTAAGCCGTTATTAAAAAGTTGAAGTTATTATTATTATTAATCTTTACGGCTTAAGAGAATAGTTAATTGTTTTGAGATAATTATAAGCCTAAGATCTTTAAAAATAAAAATAAAAAAAGCGGCAGCGAAAACTTTTCCTTTTCTAGAACAAATGAGCCATCATCACAGTTTTTCTTATCATTGGGGACAATCTTGTTCTCATCTTAATTTGCATGGCGGGAATGTTCCATTTCTTTCTGCTTTTTATTTCATTGAAATGCCGAAACGAACCCTGACGCTGAAGTTTTTTTCGCTTTCTATTTAGGTCGACTGAATTCCGGAATTAAACTGTGCCCCAAAACAATTCGGTTTCTCTTTTGACTTTTGACACGACTTGTTCATACAAGTCTACCGTTGCCAAGAAACCAGGACATGCTAATAAACGTCAAATTAATTCAAAATGTTGGGCAGACAGTCTGGAAACTTTCAATGGCCACATAATGAGTTCTAACCTGACAGGAAATAAATAGTTCATTCAACACCCGGTTACCTTGAATCCTTCATATAACTGTGCTCTAAAGCAATGAAATTATTATGAGTATGTAGATTTAAGGAATAAGAAATATTCATGTTTATTACATGAACAAATGAAAATTTATATAATATGAAATACTTGCGAAACATATTTAGGTATTTAATTTGTCGTTAATAATTAAAAGTAGGAACAAAACGCAATGGCCTCATTTAAAACAATGGCTAATTAACAGTGGTCTAATTCAATACAGAAGCAGGTTCGTTGTTTGCTATTTCATCACATGACTATTTCTACTAAATATGATTTTTAGAGGCTTCAGAAATCAAACACCGCTAATCATCCAGAAATTAATAACTTATAGGGTTTTATTGATTTTTCTTTTTTAATTATTCCTCTTTAAATTGTACGGATTCTAAGTAAATTAAAATGAATTACTATTTTTTGATATATAAAGTGAGAGCATTAAATATTAAAGACTTCAACTGCTTGTGATCTAGCCAACATAAAGAAAAAAAAACATGAAGCTTCTTAAACATAGTCAACACAAAGCAAAACTAAAAAAACTAGTGAGTTTAAACACCAAAAAATATTATTTTATTTCAATTTATTTAAAATTTATACGTTTTAAAAGTGGATTAGTTAAAAAAGAAAAAAAACTCTTTGTTTGCTTTCTTAATTAAAATTCTTATTTATTTTCAACAAAATTATGAAAATAGAACCATTCTCAACTAACAAATAACAATTTTAATCTTGAGATGTCTACATTTTAAAAACATACCTCTCGGATAAGAATTTCTGGACAAATTCATGTAATTTTGCCAAACAAGGAATCCAGCAAGTGTTAAAATCTTATTATCATATGCAAAACATAAGCTAAATAAAGATCATCCTAAGTAAAGTAAAAATAAACTTTATGAGAAACTGTGGAACACTTACCAAAGTGAGAAGTTTAAAATCTATTGTGCATATACGACCTATTGCTTCTCTTCAAGATCATCCGATCACGCAAAATGCAATAAAACGAACCTTATCTTCTACTCCAACATACAGTACATCTGGCTAATCTGGAACTGGTTAGAGCGTTCCTTATAACTTTGCTCATATTTTTTACAGGATTGGCTTGTACAAGCACCGACATGTAGAAAGACACGTCTGTTATTAACCATACCTCCTGTTAGAATATCAACATTTTGCGACAGAACTTTTCCCTTTTAATACCTTTAAAACTTGAATTCCATTAAACGCACGTCAATCGAATCTAAAATGTGATGTGTCTGTTATAAAACGTCATATCCAGAGAACCTGCCAAAAACAGACTAGCTGATTCTTTAATTAATTTTGTCCTCTATTGGACGCAGATTATTCCTTGTTCATAAAGAAGTTGAGCTATGTTCAGAAATTTTGGATGAGTGACTTCCCGAATGGGACAGTGAAATTTCTGGGTAGACAGTTTTTGTCACGATGAAATTTCAGTATAGTATGGACAGTTTTTGTCTGGGTGAATTTCTCGATAGACTTATTTATCTTATGTGAAATATCACCCAGACAAACTTCGTTTCCCTTTTCAAAGATTCTCGTTATAGTATTTTCACAGATATTATAAAATCGAATGCCACTGCAAGTAACTTTAGGATTTCCTCTTCCGAACGGTTAATTTACATATCCATACGTTATACTTCCAATATTCTTTTCATATATTTTCCAGCTGTTAGAATTGTTGCCTGTGGCAAACTGCTCGACACTATCATCGAAACGAAGCGCCAAAAACGTATTATACTGTAGATATTCTAATTAAATGTTATCAAAGTTTTTAAAAAACTCTCACTCATATAAGTTCAAAGAAGTTTTACACCTGGATTTTCATTAAATTATGGATCATGCACAGAACAGCCAAATTAAACAAATACTTAACGCTCCTCGCCAGCGTAACCAAGAGTGGTTTTTGATACGTAAAGGGAGTTTATTGATTTAGAGTTTGAGTTTTATTCAATGACATTTTTATGTGCGTATAATTAGATAGTCAATATGTAAAAATTTTCTTAATGAGAACTTAATAAGATGCTATAAAGCTTATAAAGGAATGTTATTAACCTTATTAAAGGCGTCAACTATTTACTTCAAAATGGTATCATTGAGTACAGAAAACAATATCTTTTACTACTGTTTTTCAGATAAAAATGTAAACATGATTGTCTAAAAAATTCCAAGCAGCTTATTTAAGGGAAAGGTATTATTAAAGTATTATGCTAACGGCGGACAATTGCAATAGCTTTATTTAAATTTAAAGCTTTAGTGATAATATATAATTGGTTCGTTGACGTCGTACCTAGAATTGGAATAGCGTTATTGTAATAACATTTAAAATGTATGAGTCAGTTTTTGAGAATTTTAATTTACTATCAGATTGAATTGATGTTGATTTTATTCAGAATTACTAGTCTCGACTCAAAGTGAATTCCCGGCTTTAATAAACAAGGTATCGCATGTCACAAAATTAATTCTAGCTGGGAAACCATGATGAAGGGAAAAGTCATTTTAAGCCCCGAGGTTATTTTCCTAAGGTTCTTTCCAAACCTACACACGGACAAGCATTTCACGGTTGTCACTTTAATTCACAATTTATTAGCCCACTGTCTATTAGGTTTAATCGCTTATCGAGTGCTTAAAGTTGAATCAAGGTTGTGACTATTAAGTAGCTTGGACGCTACTTAAAATGTCAGAAACTGTTAAAGGAAAAAAAATTATATGCATATATCAGTAAGAGGTATATTTTTAATTCAAGCTGAATAAACATCCTTTTATCACAATTGATGATTCACCCATTCAAGCAACAGCTTTCACTTCTATAGTGCTTTATTCCAAAACGGTAATTGCTAAAGATGAGATAAACGAATGCTTTCCTTATTCGAATAGCTACTATTCACAGAGTTAGAGTTTATTGTTTATAAAATCGAAAGTATAGCTGTTGAGTATTTATTACATCATCTAGATAATGAGGACTGGAACTTGTGTAATCTATTTTGCAAGAGAAGGAAATAAATATTATTTATAGAGAGTTAAATTTTGCTTTCTTGTTCATTAACCGTGAAAGTTTGCCATCCATGCACTGTTCTTTTGGATCTCCCTTCTAAAAATGTGCTAAATTAAACCAATTCAAACTCCTTAATCATAAATATTATTCAAAAAAAATTTTTTCCACGAATAATGTTTTAAAATACTTTCTTTATTGACATTGATAGAGCCAATCGCCGGTGAGAGGCGATAATTAACGTTGCTTCCTTGTTGTCAAAATGATAAAGTGTTTCTCGCCCAGGCCAATCGATAAACAAGATAAAGAAGTAGCAGCATCAATCAAACCCACTTTCTGCATTTAGGGACTCATTCTCGCAAAATCAAACGAGATAAGATCGCCAATATCTCCAGAGTTGGCAAACTATTCCAAAGCTTATCGAGGATTGTTTCGTCTTGATACTATTCTCGTTTATCGTATGAGGAATTCGATTAGTATAGATTATATAGATCGAGTTGGCATTTGTCTTTGACACGTGAATGTCATTAAGGGATTCTGTAATAGATCCTCGGAATACAGAATTCTTAATTCATAACTTGGGCTATTAAAGGTATAAAGCATCAGGGAGGTGGGGGACTTTTTTTGCTCTCTTCTTCAAAGTTTATAATGTAAGAAAAACTTTTTAAACCCTGAAAGGATAAACTACATGAACATTTTAAAACTTAGAGGATTTCACGGATGTTTGATGCTACTTCCCATATCGTATTTTATAGGCAGCTTGTGTCAGAAGGACGTTTATCGCCGCTCGTAAACACTCTTCAATTGTTAGAAAGATGAAGTTGGTGAAAAAGTTCACACGCGTATTAAAAGGAAAAGCACGTGGAGTGGAAGAGCATGGATGCCAAACAGTTGCAAATGATGGCTCTATTTGGCGATTAAAAATAGTTTATTGTAGGAAAAATGAAAACATTAATTGAACTATAAGGCTATAGACATAGTATTGATAATCTATAATACCGAAAGTCTATGTTATCATTAATGGTAGGATCATCAATTATTAATGTCGCCCATTCGCTTATCCTTTAGCTTTTATCACGTTTATTATGGGGAATAACTTTTAGAGAAAAACTTTTAGACATATACCTTTCATAACCAGCAATAAATAAATAGATGAGATAAAATTGCAAACGTTAAAAACGATTTCGGGGAAAAATAACCAAAGAAACATCATAAGAAAATAAAAGAGTTCCACACCCTCAAAAGACCTTCAAATAAATTTTTTATGTAAGCAACCGTTATAATTGCTTTAATAAATGCAATTAATCTTGAAAACTTCGTATGAAAAATTACGGCAATTACCTTGCGCATTTTCTGAAAGACCTACTAATTATTTCAAAGACTAGTGATTAGGTTACATCTTTACTTTTTATGTTCTTAGGAGTACTATCAAATCACATATCTATTCAAAACGTATTTATCTTAAATTACACCAATTATCGTGTCAACAATAATTCTATTCTCCTTAATTTTATAATTCAAAACATTTTTTACAAGCCCTCATTCATAATCAGCACGCTCTTATAAAACTTATCAGATATTCTTCAAACCCCTTGGAGGCCCTTCCGATAAATCCTACAGGTGAACAGAGAAATCACCTAACCTGGAAAACATTTTAACCAGTTGTAAATATAAAGAATTCGTTTAGATTTAGATTTTTTATTAAATGCTTGCTCTCTCAAACTTCAAATTTAGATAAATCCCCTCAAAAATTGCCATCAAATTGATCGGACGATCGATACGTTTTATCATGTTGAAAGTAGTTTGTTTGGTCTTTGGACTTTTTTTTTCCGCTCCAACATTTGTATCACGTGTTACCGTTACGTTTTATGCGACTGGTTTATGAGTCAGAATCAATCGGAATCTTTTTTTTCCTTGAACCCAAATGTGACACATGATTCAGCATTTTCTTTAACCTATTTTTTACTAAAAAGTTGGTCATCCGGTATTATTTAAGTCCATCCATAGCCTTATTTAACTTGCAAGATATAGCCAATTAAGCTTTGGTATCCCGCCATGAAGAATGAGTCACTGGAGTTGGCCTTAAAGTTTAACGTGAAATTGAAATTATGTCGCTTCGTTACCTTAGATTTGCCATAATCTCAAACGTTTCAGTTTCTCGTGTACTTATTGACTCAATTAGGCAATTATTAAAGGTAAATGCGAACAGCTCTCAGGGATTTGAAAGAACTCTTTTGGCAATGCAATATAATTCAGTCTCTGATTGTCCTCAAGTTACAAACATGATCAATGAAGAGGAAGGGGTAGGGTGAAGGCCTTGTCCTTTACACACCCCCATAAAAAGAAATCACAACGGTGGATTGGTCGAGCAAACAATAACCTGGAACTTGGAAAGTGGCCACCGCGGAGCCCCGACCTCACACCTTGTGATTTCTTTTTACGGGGGTGTGTAAAGGACAAGGTCTTCACCCTACCCCTTCCCCGTGACCTACCCCATTAGACGAGCTGAAAGAATGCATTACGGTAGCGATACGTGGGATTGATGGAGACATGTTAATGCGGGTTTGGGACGAATTCGACTACAGGGGGGCATATTGAACATCTTTAACTGTGTCACAATAAACATCAAGAGTTTTTCTTTAAGAATCCGTATGTGGTGTGTCTATATTCTGAATAGCTTTGATGTAATAAATTTTTAAAAGTGTGAAGTTCTTTTGTAATCACCCTGTATTGCTATTCATATGAATTATTTTTAGCGGAAGAATGGGGCTACTTATTGGTTTATAATGTATAACTGTCCGTCCACTTCATAGTTTCTACATTTTTTGACGTATAAGGCTGAAAATTCGGATCGCAGCTAGCCATAGGCATGTCCTCTTGCACTATTTAGTTTGATTTTGATTGGCCCACTGGGGTCGGAGTTACCTGGGTGGGAGTTACCTGGGTGGGAGTTAACTGGTCTACATGGTTTATGTTTATATGCTAAGGAATGAAATTCGGTATGCAGATTCCTCTAGACAAGATCTACATTACTACGAAGTTGTTGGGGTGGTGTTTGTTGTTGTTGTTGGCTTAAGAACAATCAACGTTTTCAAATGACAACAAACAGGGGTTGGACAAATTAATATGAACACCCTTAATTTAAATTAAACAAAAAATAATATTTGGGATCACCCTGTAAAAAATAATGTTTGAAATGCGTTGTAGTTGTAGCATATGCTTATGAGGCTTCTTTTAATTATCTGTGTTCATTTGTATGACAATAACACGTATATTCATGGAGATATAAAGGTTTCTATAGAAAAAAAATCAGGTTTGTTTATAACATGCAGGGTTTTCAACCCAATGCGATGCCATTTTCAGGAAACGACAACTTACAGCAGAGACAGCACCATGCATCAAAATATAAAATATTAAATATTTGTGGTAATATGAGCATTTTTAACTGCGTATGCGCAAGCGTTACTAAAGTGCCTTTTGCATAATTAATTTGCCAAATGTATAGAGCTACTCTTATAAAAAGCCCAAGAAAATATCGTGAAAATTCAGAAACATATCGCCAATAGAATGAGTTGAATTTTAGTTGCTCTCAAAAATAAACAAAATGATAAAGGATTTTCTCAAAATTTTTATTTTTGGACTGGACACCAGTAACAACTTTTTCTTCTTTCGTATTGATAAAAAGGTTGTCTTTAGTGTTTACATTTAGGATAGGTATCCTTGAAATGACAAAGAAAGAAATGGTATCAGGTTTCTTTTACACATCAACCACTTCACCTTCAGAAGATAAAACACTGATAAAATAGAAACAAAGATATGTATTCAATTCAGGAATAAAACAACTTAAAATTGTATTCAACTATACCTAGAAGGTGCTATCAATGTACGGAAGGTCGTTTCATGTTTATGGTGACGACTGTTAAAACTTCGTAGCATGGGTTTGAAATTTTACACACGATTTCGGTAACAATCGAACTTATCATTTCGTTCTGTATTTTCAAACTAGCAGTGGTACCCGGCGTTGCCCGGGATAATTACACTTGTAGGTAACGAGAACAATCTCAAAAAATTAAATTATAATTACCAATTGGTGAAATAATAACAATCAATACAACAGAGAGCAAAGGGATTATCCATTCTCAGAAAAATCTGAAAAACAGAAATTCTAGGTGATATACCGTAACCTTATTTAACCTCTTGTTGACTTGCCTCAGATTAAATTGATATCCATCTTCACCACCGGTGAACATCACTGGATACTTTATACTCAAGTTTTTTTTTTCACTGCTAGACTAAATGATTTCTTAGTCACGTAATCTTACTTTAGATGTACACTTGATATTGTTGCAATTCCCACTCTTCTCTCGATGTCTTGAAGCAAAACTTGGCCATTCTTGATCCTTCGTGTTGATACCATTGTTGATACATATTGTTGCACAAACTTTTCCTCTAGCAGAGGTACCTGGCGTTGCCCGGGAAAATTACACATGCGGTAAACAGAACAATCTCAAAAAATAAATTATAACTCCCAATTGGTTAAATAATATCTCAATCAATACACAACAGAGTAAAGGGAATATCCATTCTACGAAAAATACGAATTCCAGGAAAAAAAATACCGAGACTCACTGATGAAGGAAACTTCGTTTCCGAAATGTACATCTGAGTCATTAAAATTTATTATGTGGAATAGTGGTTTTGGAGTTATTTTTCTTTCTATAGTTGTGTCCACAGTTTTTGGCTTGATTCCATTGGAGACTCTTCTTGACTTGCCTCACCAATGCGGAGCATCACCAGACTAAGTTTTTCTTGCCCTTGACGTAGAAGCTCTTATGCCCTCTTGCTCCGTTCGAAACTCCCGTTGTTCAGATGTTTCAAATGCCCATATAGCTTTTTCTGGTTTAGTTGCAGAGTTTCTCTGACCAATACTTGTTCTTTCTCTTTCCTTTACAGACACATAAATTTTGCCAGTCATCTGGACGTTTGACAGGGAGCTTAAGGGAGACGCGCGTGACTCCTTTGCCTCATCTATAGACGCTGCGTTATTAATATCTTAAAAATAAACTCATGAAAACGCTTAGAATTAATACAGTAAAAATTCTTAATGAAAATTCGAGAAAAAATTTTTTTAAGACTCACAATGGATGGACTTCGCCAAGGATGCCACCGCTACTCTAAATAATTTCTTACTCACGTAATCTTACTTTAGATGTACACTTGATGTTGTTGCAATTTCCACTCTTCTCTCGATGTCTTGAAGCAAAACTTGGCCATTCATCTCGTGTAGTCTAGTGGTCGCCGAATCTTCTATTGACGTGCTTACCAATTGCTCAATACAGCACGGAGCTAAAGGACCCCTTCCTCTATCGTCTTTCCACTCTTTCTCAATAGTCTGCTAACTCTCTATTATCTCCAATTACTGTCATTTCTAAAGATTTTCAAGAAATTGTTAAGTAGGCTACTAAGAACTCTCAATTCCAAGAAAAGTCTGAATAACAGGATTTCTCTGAATTGTTACAAATTGAACTTATCTATATTGCACAAACTATGCATTTCATTGTTGGTAAGGAGATATATATATTTGACCCCTACATATTGTTGGTACATTGCATGTTTATATCATTGTTGATACCTATTGTTGCATAAACTTTTACTTGCATTGTTGGCCATGAGATATATATTGTTGGTCCGTGCAGAGTGTGAATTTCGTGTTGACACCATTGTTGATACTTTTTTGCATAAAATTTGCCTTGCATTGTTGGTCATGAGATATTTCTCATTAATATACCTTGCTATAACCATGAATATCGATTTTTTATCAATAATTATTATTTTTTCGAAATCTGAGGTAAACAGTGACCTTCCTCATGCTTTGAAGTTCAAGTATGCAAAATTTCATCAAGATCGAAATAAAACTGTAGATTTGCATAAAAAACAAACAAACCTACAAACAAACAAACAAACAAGCCCACAAACAAACATCCTTCTTTATATATATAGATAGATTTGTTGCCAAAATGTCCTCAAAAAATTGAATCGTTCTGAGAAAATTTTGCACGTGATATCCCTTTCCACGCCACTCTTATTCCTGAATAATAGAACAGTGTAAGGGAAAACTTATCATTATTTTCAAGAATGATACAACGAAAAATTATCAAACGCAGAAGACAAATGGATCTAACTGATCCACGGTGCAGCGCTGCTAAAAGAAAAGCGCACCCCCGTTATGCCATACATAGACTACCATTCAAACAGTGAAGAGGCTAGTCCCTACGAAAAGTCAGCCAAGACAACGGGCTATTGCATGCAAGATTGGAACCCCTGTTACATTAGTAAACCATATTATTCGTCAAGAATTTCAAATTAGAATGCAATCATAAGGCCCGAGTTCAATCTTTGTTGCCAAGACACATTCCAGAGAGGCGAACCAAAAGCAGAAATCTGTATGAACGCTATTTGGCAGGCGACAAATGGAAGAACATAGTTACCTTAGATGAGGCTTGGATCTATTTATCAAAAGATGGCAGAACACGGGCAATTTTTTTTATCGACAACAGGGTGATACGACTCGATCTAACTGCGTGCGTCAATCAAGGAGAATTTCCCGAAAAATTCATGGTAGTTGCTGATACATCTATACTGGACGTCTGACCATCAAAAAGGCGAGATCTAAAGCAAAGATAAATGCTGCCTACAATCAGGAAAATGTCTTGAAACATGTACTGGTGTCTCAGTGAGCCAATAGCCAACTTCTAAAATACAAATCTGACAGAATATTTTCAATGGAAGAATTATTGCACTTTTAAGCGTATTCCATTCCCAAATACATCGAGGTCAATTTCGAATATGGAAGTCAACTTTGAAATGTGCAATGGGAATTCCAAATTTAATGGTATTTTCAGATTGTACACAACATTTGAGAAATGTTTATGTTTCGGTGGCTCTCCCATGGAATTTTGTGGATTCGGTCTCCTTAAAAGAGCTCTTCATGAAAGACGTCTGAGAACACTTTTGGCTTATGGAAAGCCGGTCAAGAGAAATGGAACGGAATCTACCTCGCTGTTCTCCGTAAAACCTGTTACAGTGGAAACTAAGATGTCGAGCGATTGCTAGAAGAAAGGACCGAAATTAATAGCTAGTGAAGAAACGGGTTCCAGTAGACCTCTAGTAAGTGTATTCTCATCACGGCAAACCTCCGTATTTGCTTTCTCTCACCTTAATAGTCATTGATTTCTGATGCTTATTTCGTAAAAAAAAAAAAAAAGCTAACATCATTTTAGATTGTTTTAGTATTATCATCTTCCAAGTATCATCTACGGCAGGACACACTTGATCTTCAAAGCAAGAGGAAGGTCACTGTCTATATTGGATTTCGGGAAAAAAATGATAATTATCGATAATAATTCTAATAATAATAATTACGAATGTCCGTAACCATCATAAAGGAGAAATAAAATAGAGAGAGCATTCGCTTGCGCAGAGAGCGATTTCAGATGCCAGCATCGAGGCGAAAGAGCCCCTGCGATTTGGGGACGGATGAGAGCGAAGCGGCGCTGTTTACAATACAAAGACGTTGTAGTTTAGCATTTTCAAGAACTTTCTATTAGAGGAACTGTTGTTGCGAGGAGTAAAATACGGAGAAAATGACAGCTTTTCGCGCTCTATCTTATTTCTCCTCTATGATAACCTTTAGAAATCAGCGTGAATTTACTTTGAGCAGCGAGAGATGGCGTTAATTTGAGAGCACATCATGGCAATAATATTTGTACATAACCACTGGAAGTGAGTACCGCTCGAATTTAGTGCATCGAAATAAGTTTTCTTTTGATTTTTTCACGGGAGAAATACTCGTCGATATTCATAATGATGGCAGGGCGTACAATGCAAGGCAAAGTTTGTGCAATATAAATAACTTTCATTAAGGATTGAATGAAGATTCCATCCCACCTCTGCGAAGGATAAAACAAATTAAATTTGTAACAACGCATAGAATTCCTGTTATTCGGGGTTTTCTTAGAATTAAAAATTCTTAGAATTTAACATTTTCTTGAAAATCTTTAAAAATGAGCAGTAACTGGAGATAATGGACTGTTAGCAGACTATTGAGAAAAAATGAAAAGGCGGCACAGGAAGCAGTCCCATCGCTCGGCGCTGTATGAGTCTCGCCAGCGCACTGATGCAGCTGAACACGTGATGGTCATCGAAGTTCCCAGATGGCCGTCGACGATCCAAACGTGTCAGCAGAAGAAACAGCAATGACCAAATCAAGTGATGAATGCCCAAGTTTTGCTTCAAGACATCGAGAGCAGAGCGCGAATTGCAACAACAGATTACCAAGTAGTGAATAACCCTACTCTAATTGTTGGGATTGCAGAGTACAAAGACACAAACAATCATGTACATCCACTGCCATCCAAGAAGAGAGTTGTTTCGTCGAAATTATTGTTGCCATATATGTCCACCTTAACGCTGGGGAAATACAGTATTGTTGCCATGGAAATCGATGTAATGATGATGCAACATTATTTTCAAGACTAGCAGAGGTACTCCCGAACAAATGTTCAGACGATTTGTGAGTTTGTTTGTGGTTGGAACCCTTGAACAGGGTAGAACCTTCCAGACGCGACGGCAGTTTCCCCTTACTCTTTCGGTGGGGTGGGTATATAAGGATGCCGGTCGGTCTCGGGCGACCGTTTACGACATAAGAGATAACAAAGCATACATCAACTCTACTCTTCAAATCAACAAGCACGCTGTATTGTGCTCTTTAATAATCGTTCGACTTATACATGTTAATTCATGTCTATCGACATGCCACCGAAGAAAAGAATGAGTATTGGTCAGATAAAAAAAAAAGTTCTCCGGGCGTCGGAAACATCTGAACAACGGGAATTTCGTCTGCACCAGGAAATTGTAGAATTACTGAAAACCAATTTGAGTTATTATTTAGGTTGTTCTGTTTATCTACAATTGGAATTATCTCGGGCAACGCCGGGTGCCTCTGCTTGTTATTTATATTGAAAACCGTGGCTGCCTTTGTTACTTGAAACTGAATCATGATATTGCAACTAATTAGATGGTTTTTCTCTATTTAAAAAAAAAAATCTTTTTTACGTTAAATGTAATGTTTTCTAATATTACTTATGTATTAATAAAGTTTTCTGGAAAGGAAACGGAAACATTCTATTGACGCAGATATCTGTGTCAGTATTTCACAGTATAAATATATCCTGATGCAAGAAGGAAAAATAATAAAAAATTTTATTTATACACACGCACTTCTTTTACGATGAATTTATATGAACAAAAAATAATAATAATAGGGAAACGTTGAGAGAGGAAAGCAGGAAATTGAATATCGCAACTAAGAATATACTCTGTGAATATGTATGACTATGACTATGTCCATGCATAAACGAATGGCTTTTTTTTTCTGTCGATGAAGGATTCAAGACAGAAACTCCCACTCCGGATGTTTTCTTTTCATATCCTTTCGAACTAACAAAAGTTATTTTTTTATTTGTCTTTTTTTAATATTAATTCTTTTTTTCTTTCGTCTCTGGTCAATGATTTCTTTCTAACTCAACAAAAGATGAACTTATTCTTTGCATCCAGATCGCGACCTTCCTCTCCCCTTTCACGTTCGTTCTATATTCTCATCTGCATTATGAGGGCTTTTGTTCAATCTTTTATGGATGCAAAGAAATATTGAAAGATAAAAATTTAACAAACTTTGAAGCCTTTAGTCTGCATATTTTTTTCATTGAATATTAAATATTTTTTACATATTTTTTTCTTTATGTTAAACCCTTTCGTGACGCATCACAACCTTGAAATTGAGTTTATTGATCAATCTTCCTGTGGAATTACCTAAGACCGTTCACAAATTTCGTTTGTAGATTTTTAATATCAGACAATCAAGGAGAAAAGTCGCGTTTATTAAAATACATTCAACTGCTGTTAACCACCGATTTAAAAACGGATAATAAAGATTTATGATTAATATAACTGAACAAATAAATAAATAAAATGATTCTATCTCTCATATTAACAGTAAATTAAAAGCTACTGTCAAATTGAAAATGCCTTGTATTAATAATAAAATAAGTATATGCTCACTTTGGAAAACTGAAAAAGCTTGTTAACAAACATTTCAAACTAAATTCATGATTCTATTGGCAACAATACTTACCAAATAATGATGTCACAAATTACTTCATACTCTTTTTAATAACCATTCGGCTGCAGGTTAATTGATAATTGGTAAGTTAATTGGTAATTGGCATTGACTTTTATTAAACTTTTAAGCGTTTTTAAAATTCCTTAATTATCGAAAGGCATATCTACATAAAGTTTATACGTAGAGTTTGGAGCTATCTTCCGAATTTTGACGTGCCTGAAAACGCGGGGAAAAAATGCCCCGATAGACATACGAAAAATTAAGTTTTTATATGTAGAAATAAGTAAACGTGCCGTTTAATGACGCATTGTTAAATGGCTTTATATAGATGATTTTACATGCTTAATTACTTATCTTAAGCATCAAAATGATTTACAGAATCCACCTTTATAAAAATAAAATTTCTGAATTATGACCTCAAATGTAGTTCTTGCATAAAGTTATCTTTGCTTTGAAACATTGTACTAGATAAGCGCACGGAAGTCAAAAATGAAGATAAGCGAAAGTTCTCAAACAAAATTTTATTGAAATTCTGATCGATTTTGCCACTGTTGTCAGCTTCTCAAAACTGTATAAAACTTTCAGTGTTTTCAATTAAATTATTCAAGGGCTAAAGAAATAATATCAATAATTCATTCGAAGCAATGCTTTAACAATATCACGTAAGTAAATGCTAGCTCTTCACTTTAATTTCGGTTTTGTTCTTATCAATTATTTACAAAGCGCTTGCCGCTAATTAAAAAGTTGCTCTCCATTAAGATAACATATTTTCTTGTTTAATTGTCCGTGGTATATAGTTATGGATCGCAGTTTCCTACTTTCTTTAATTCCAAAGAAAGTTAAGTTGCTAAGCAATGGAGATACAGGAACGATATTAAGATGGTTATCTTTTTTGCAAGATACACACGAACATATATAGAAGGTAGGACGATTCACCAAAAAAAAAAAAAAAAAATTGTAGTAATTTAAAAGAAATTATACAGTTTTCTTTGGCAATCGAAAAAGTAGGAATCCATTGCATGCTCGAATGGACAGAAAGACACACAAACCAATAAGTGTTCAAATGACACATTGCGCAAGACGAAATAAAGCACTGATAGATGCATATCTGCCAACTTGTATTTTTTTGCCGTAGATGTATGGATTTTAATGTAAATACGATTTATGGGTGTATTTTTCGATATATTTACATTAAAATACGATTTAAGGATAAATTTAAAAATCGTGCAGATTTTGAAAATAGACAAATAATTTTATACCTAACATAGATGGAAGCCTAATAAATCCAGAAAATTGAATGCCATTTCTATTATATTGCACAAAATGCTAATGAAATCGATTGTCAAACGCCTTTTAAAGTTTTGATGACAGAATTTCCGGATTATGGAATGTTGTGTTTTTTACGATATATTTCCAGTTCCGGCTTCTTTGAATTAACTTCCGATTTCAATTTATCAAAATTAATTTCAGCTCAAGTATTTGAATTAATTCAAACAAATCAAAATACAATTGCTGTTTAATTAAGAAGCTGTTTATTTTAAAAAATAAATTTGCTTATCCGCTTATTATCAATGTATGTAAGTACGTATAGGCAAAAATATCTTGTGTTGCTTGTGAAGGTTGAGTTCACTATTTTCACTTTGTCATCAAGCTGGAAATTTCTTCCATAAAGGACTGTCTTAAATGATCAAATATTATACAGCACTAAACCAAGCCATAATATAAGAGTGAAAACATCTCGCATTCTGATTAAAAAGTATTCTCTTGTGTTCATACTGTATAAACGAGTAGAAGAGTATTACTATTCTACGTTCTCTAGCGTTTCTTCGCCATTACTGGTATTATAACATCATTTTCAGCATTTTACAGTAAAAGAGAATGATCATAGATGTAAAATCAGAACCCTTATTGCCTCAATATTAGGTCAGGATAATTTCTGCATTGTATACGTGAACCTTAAACTTCTTAAATTCGAGAGCTTATGTTCCATATCATTTTTCTTAATTTCAGATTCTTACCGAAGAATCCAGTCACGGTGCAGCTCAGAAATTCTTCTCTTTTTGAGGTTAAAACAGCAATTTACCTCTGACTTCGAAAACAACCAAAGAATTTTTGTCAGAGTAATGCAAAATTTCGAGCAATATCTTAATTTATCAGTTCATAAAATAAATGTTTCCAAAAGATTAATGAACGTATCTTAATTTATTGAGCAATCCTCCTATTGACCAGCTTCGTTAGAAAATATTTTGTTAGCATTTCATAAATTCATTGTGACGGGTGCTTGATATGTTCAGAATTGATCAAAGTTAAATTTTATTATTGCTCTAGAAACGTGATGGTTTTTTCCTACTCTCCTACTGCAAATTCTTTTAAAATTCTACTAGCCCAACTAAAGATATTAAGACTTGTGATTTATAGTGAAATTCGTGAATTGACCAATATTTTTTTAATGGGTGCGAAATTCTCGGACCAGTTGGCCTCCTTTTTTCTTGTTTTATAGCGTAAAGTTCTTCAGGAATGTACTTTATCGGATTTATGGCTATAATATGCATAATAAGGATGTCATCAGTGATACGGGAGAAATGCAATATTTTTTTATAGGATAATAAATAAATCAACATGTTTAAGAGTTAATCAAAAATACAAAATTAAATAAATACATCTTTTTTACATTTTCCCAATTTCATTAGAAGTTATATTGCATTTTTCTTATTTAAATATATAAAGAGAATCAAAGCACTTCGCCGAAGTGGAAATTTTTGTTCCGGTCAATGTACCGGGTGTTTCAAAAATGACCGGTATATTTGAAAAATCAATAAAAACTAAACGGGCAGCGATAGAAATACACCGTGTGTTGCAATATGCTTGGGACAACAGTAAATTTTCAGGCAGACAAACTTTCGAAATTACAAACGGTGTATTTCTATCGCTGCCCGTTTAGTTTTTATTGATTTTTCAAATATACCGGTTATTTTTGAAACACCCGGTAAATAAATTTAACTTTGCTCGACAGCTTCAGTTGGTAGAACATTTATCAAATTTTTATTGTTAAAAAAATAGACTTGAACCTTTGTCATGCTTTAGGAATAACTGATAGAATTTTTTTTCTAATAACTAATTGAATAATTTACGTTTTCACATATTTATCGTAACCTAAATCTCAAAATAAAAACACCTGTAGAGAAAAGATCATTTATTAGTATTTTTTTAAAAATGTACAGGGTGAATTTAATCTGAAAAACTCCGAAAGGTAAAATGTTCATTTCTTGTAAAAAAAAAAAAATGTTCTATTAGTAATTCTATTGCATTTAATTCCTATTAAATCTGGAATTCCTATTAAATCGTAGAATTTGAGAGGTTCGCTCGCCGTGTTGCATTGCAAGGCACGAAACTTAATCCACAGATGGAAAAAAATTCAAAAGTACTGTAGGCTATTAGATTTCTCTCTTTGAAAGGAATTTATATGTAGTTAAAATTACAAAAGCGTATCTTGCACCTAGAATATCAATATTTTATGTAATCCAGTTTAACAGAGAGAGTGCCCTTAAATCTAGTTTTTCAATAACGACTACAATAAAAGTTCGTTATAACGAACCTCAGGTTAACATACAAATTATTGCTTTGTATCCGAGGCATTGATAAGCCTTTTGCCTTTTGTCTAGTCGGGGCTATTAGGACCTCAGAGTTGGTTCAAGGTTTCGTTGCATCAGCATTGTTATAACGAAGTTTTATTGTAATTTAATAATTCATGCCCTTAAGTCCTTGGAATTTACTTTCAACAGAGCATAGTGTCCATTCCGGAAGTCAAACCCAAAGTTAATGAAGGCATGGCGATGTAAATTTTCGTCGACCTCGTTGCATAACCATAAAATAAACAACTTTCACTTCCTTAACACTGACTTTGGGGAATAACACACAAAACTAGAAAACAATTACCAATTCAAATCTAGGCAAATTGAATATTTCGTTTATTGTCAGTACATCAGCTGGCAATGTGTTACATCCTAATGATAACTATTGCCAAGCACCTGTCTGAATTACCGCAAAATTTAAATAAATTGGAAAGTGTCTTTTTTCTTTGTGCACCATCATGTAAGGTTATTTAAAAAATTTTTTTGTACTATTGATTAGTTGTACTGAGAGATACTTAAATTTTCTTCTTAATAATGCTCTGAACTCTTCAATAGGACAAAATATTAAATTTGAAAGATCTGCCTGGCTTAAAGGGCTGAATCAAAATGTCGATAAGAGCTAAGTCTATAATAAGACTCAATCGCATAGAAATTCACAATGCTCTTACATATTTAATGTTAATATGTAAGAGCATATGTAAGAGCCTACTCTTCATAACTATGCTCATTTTAATTCATATTGTCAATAGAGTAAATAAATTTGACTATCGTAAATGAATACTCTTATAAACCGTACAATCTTAAAAAAACAACTTTTGGGTTTAAAATTTAAATTTGCGGAATTAATTAAGTGCTGAAATCAAATTACATAAAGTTTGAGATCAGATATAAATTCAACAGCAAAGCTAAACAATTTAATTAGCGATTGAGAAAAGGATCAGCAATAATGGATTTAAAAAAGAAATAGCTATTATGAACTACCACATCTTATATTTATTTATTAATTTTATTTACATTTTGAAATATATAATTTTAGTTTATTAAAAAAAAAGTCGGTGATATTATTTTTATAGAATTTTTTTCATGCGAAGATCCGTTAAATAGTTTTTATTGCATCACAGGAGTCAGAAGCAAATTTCAGAGAAGTCATCATCAGGAGAATGCGTTCTGCGCATTGGAATTTTACATGTGTCATTCAGTCTGAAATGTGCAGCGAGTTCCCCGCCGACATTTCCTTTCTTGTGCTCGCCGTTAAGGATTATTTCCCCGTCAATGCCTGAAACAATTGCCGATTTGGAAGCTCGCATTAAGGAATGCAATTGCTTATTTTGGCTTGCTAAATCTTGCGTGGGATGAGATTGGATTCCATTTTGATGTCTGCCGCGCTACAAATGGTGCGTATGTTGACCTCAATTAGGATGACAGTTAATATTAAGTTTTTCTTTCTATTAGACTTTTTTAAGGCGAACACTTTTCATCTAAAGTCGGGAATCATAAAACAGATTTAGAACATTTCTGAAAGGAAAATATATGGCTATAAAGTTAAAAATTTTGCATGATCTCAAGCAGAGGCGCATTATTGGAAATAGGTTATTGAAATCAATATAAAAAATTAACAATTCGTTTAAATGTCAACGTTAGTCTGTGTTTCTTTAAAACATTGAAATGATTAAATTCCTTCCCAGTTCGAAGGAAACACATACATTGTGAATCAATATTGCCTTCACATTAAATGTATTTATGGTTTGGACGTTGTAAAAAGTGCGCAACAAATCAATAGAATGCAATTTCATTTGTACTTTTTTCCGTCTTTTGCAATCATAACATTTAAGTAAAAACTTCCTTCTTGTTCAATGGAGCATTAAGAATCCGTATTTTTATTGGTAATAAAGAAATCAATCAATAGCATTTTATGTTTTAAAACACATAAACATGACATTTTCAGCATTTTATTTTCGAGGCTAGTTCATGTATATTTCTTTCAGACCTTTCGTTTAGCATTTGCTTTCATTTGAAATATAAAGTCACTTGGTTGAAAAGGTACGAATCCACATTCCTTTTGCAAAATTTGGAGTCGTTATATCACGATTTGGGATCTATGTTTTCATGAACTAGTTTCATTTTTGTTGTTGACACGTTTCAAACTTCTCACCTCACCTGCTGTTTTCATAAAAAATGTTTTTATTGTTAACTACAAAATTACTAAATAAATGCTGCCAAATAATAAATGCTGCCAAATAAATATTGGGAATAGCAAGACTGGATGTCGGCATTGCAAAGATAAGTTTACACTTGTTAAAAGCAATACTGGGAGAAAAATAATAATTTATCGAACTCGTACCTGCAAAATAACATTCCCTTGACTTACAACTGTGCCATGGCTAGCCGACAGGGCGGCGTTTGCTCCGCATTGTTTCAAAACTTCACAATAGAGTTGGACAACCATTATATTTCTATAGACCATGTTGGTATCATCAGTTCAAAGCATGGTCTTTAGAAATATATGGTCGTTGAGCTCCATTGAAAAATGAAGCTAAAGTTTCTAGCTATCGATAGGGCGGTAACTCCATTGAAACGTGTATAATTGGCCAATTGCGCACTCAGCGCCACTCTATCGGGAGCTGGAAACTTAGTTTCATTTTCAGTTTCGATGGAGCCAGAATAGAATTTGATGATAATAATACCGAAGAATTTTAGAATTCTGCAAACTTTTAAAATAAATAATTGATAAACCATCACATAGTTCACTCTTAACATTGAGCATCAACATTTATATAAATAAAATAACTGTGCAAGTTAGGAAATTCAGATCACGCTGGTTGCCGCATAGATCGCACTTGGGCCATTGCGACCTATGCAGCCCATAGCGTGATCTGAATTCCCTAACTTCTCAAAAGAATGCGGAAAATGGCGGAAGCTCAACGACCATTAACTTCTACAGACTATGATTCAAAATAAATAACACAGGCCAACAAAAAATAACTTATTAAAAGTATGTTTAACGTTAAGAGCTGATTCTTATGCTTTTTGTTGTGCTGAATCCGTATCTGATCTGTTTTGATTTTTTTTCCTATCATCGACAGCTTGTTTTTCAATGAAACATTTTTAGATCATTCAGAGTTTGTGGCCTGATAAATTTCCTTTGGGCTCAAAAATATGGATACTTTAACATTGCAACCGCTTCTCTTCACACCCTTTACTTTAACATTCCAGTCTCTATGTGCATAACTTGAAAACGTGAAGTGATACAAAAAAATCTAACAGCAGAATAAGGCAAATTCTAAAAACCACAAGAATAAGACAAAATCGTTCAAAATGTTTTTTTTTATCTTTGGCCTGTGTAATTAGCGAATTGTTCTTGAGCTAGATCATTGTTGCATTAGTTATTGTTGCCATATATGCACACAAAGAGAAAGATTACATATTTTTTTTTAAATAATATATTATTTTTCACAATGTTCCGTGAAACATGAACGATCTTATATTTTTTGGTTTGACTTTTAATCTGTGCGTGTATACAAGTAAAACCTAATAGGGACTGGAACCTTTTTTGGACGCGAAAATACAAATTTTATTATTTTATGCATATATTCTCTCGATATATCGTTAGGATTAAAACAGTAATAAATTTTAAAATCAGAGCAGTTTTTCTTACCTTCTAATGTTACGCCATTATTACAACCAATTTTCCAAAGTTGTTATAGTTTAGTTTGTTTGCTGATGTTCGGTAGCGAGGTTTTACTGCAGTTTTGTTTACAAAATTTTTCATTCGCATGTCATGATAACATTCTGTCCTCCAATTGATCTTAGAGCTACATGCTACTCAATTATTTAGAGCAAAATAAATTATTTTATTTTATGGCGAACAAAAATAAAAATCGATCTAAATCGAAAAAATGAATCGATATATAATTATTCAAAAGAGAAACCACGCATTAGCAAATAAATTAACTTTCTCAGGCATTCGAAATTTATGTATTTGAATCGTTTTCGCTCATATTCAATGCTGTATCAAGTCTTTGCATTTTTCCCATCGAATTTAACACCTTTACTCCTTAGCCCGTTTAACCTATTTCGAGGCATTAGTAAATCACGCCCCAATTAACAGCATCCATGAAAAAATGATTAAAAAATTGTTAGGAACAAAACCTAAAATAAACAAAAAACGATGAGGAAGTTTAAGGTCAGTTTGAGTGGCAAACCTACATCGTAAAAAAAATTAAGAGAAATTTAAAAACGGAAAAAAGTGAGAAACAGGCTGAAACGGGTCTCGTAAGGGAAATATCACGGACGAATGGACAGGAGGGGGCGGACGGTTGTGGAGGGATAGCTAAGAGAACAACAACGCCGTGTCTTTATTATGCGTGTATCTAGTGGAACGTTGGGAGAAAAAACGTGGGAGAAAATTGGAGAATCGAGCTGTTTCGAGCCTCATTGAGTGCTGGTTATTGCTACTCAGTCTGTGTTTACTCACAAAATAACTTAGCCTAAGTCAATAACCCCAAGACAAGCGCCTAAGAAAATCATAGAAGAATTATGGCGTAGGGCAATTTATATTATTGATCCTGAATATAATCATATAGTATAAAAATCTTTGTAAGAAATCGAAAATCCAATCGATAAATATGATATACAACTTTGTATTTATAGCATGTTCTTTGAAATTTATAGAGCAAGCAAGGAAATAATGCATTCAAGCGTAGCTAATTATCTATGATATCCCGAAGTTGTGTAAGTAGGAGCAAATTACTAGCCTCAATTTCTTTAAAAGGTTAAATAACAAATGAAATTTCATTAATTATGTTCAAGTATATCAAAATTTAATTACTTCATTACGAAGTTCAAAAGAAAACCAGGTTCACTTTATTAGTTTTAAGAAAATTTGATTCAGACGACCAGTTTCCTGAAATTAAATTCAATTTTGTAAAATTCTATTAATTTGTGAACCAATAAAATTCAAGATCAGTTTGTGGCTAATGACCTGAGGTTATGGCAATTATCTACTCCCGAAATTACCGATTCAAGCCCGGTCAAGGCCAATGGATGCTTCTCGGAGGGAAGAGGGCAAGTAAGCCTTTGGCCACGATTTCATTCGAAAGGAAGTAAATTTATTAGATTATTTTAATTACTGGCATATTTCATATTAAACAAAGCCTGAATAAGGCTAAATTTAGTTTAAAAGATGGTAGATTAGGCATTTCTACAGTTCGCGTTAAAAGTTTAAGTTCACTGATTTTTTCTACTTTATTTAAAATGATTAGTTTTAAAAATACTATATTAATAATGTAATTTTATAATGTATAATTACGCAATAAAATAAAATTTGAAACAGATTTGCAAATTCGATCAAATTTTTTTGAAAAAAAATAACAAACAGAATCCGACAGAAGTTTAAGTTCACTACTTAAAAAAATCATATAATACAATTTAATAGCGTGTGTAGCAACTCTTGTTGGTTATAACATCAAATATGCGATCCGGATCGAATTATACCGCATCAAATATGCGATACGGATCGAATTAAAGAAATAATTATAGACTGTGAAATTTCATTCCATACTTGAACAATTGTAGCCTTCAATTCATTGATTTTTGCATATTGTTTTCCATTTGCATGAGACATTATATCCCACAGATTTTCTATTGGGTTAAATTGTAATTCGTATTTTTTTTTTTTACCCTGAATCCACCCCCCACCCCGATCCTCCACCAAACCTTCGTGACACATTTGCTCATTCTTTCTCAAGTCATGAAAATAATAAGACAACCCGTGTAGACCATCCAGATTAAATATTTTCTCATCTGAGAAGATGATTTTTCTCCAACTCATACATTGTCGTACAAATTCCTGTCTGGCATCTTTAGAGCGTTGGTTCAAATTTGATTTTCGTTTTATATTTTTTCCTCTACAATACTGGAGTAGACTTTAAGAATTTCTGAACAGTAACCACACTTGTTGATAAGCTTGCTTTAGTGACAAATTAGATGCTGCTCTTAGATGTTGCATCGCTGACCTCCTAAGAATTGCACGATGCCTTCTAGATCGTTTACTGTATGATTTTTGATCAGGATTTTTAACAGCTGCATGTAACCACATAAACTGAGTCCAATAATTTGCGAAATTTGCCTGTTTGATTTACCTTTAGATATGGGAGCTGAAATCTGATGTCTCAAATTCTGTCAAAGTTTTCCTCTACGCATTTTGTGTTTGATTATTTGAGTAGGATGCTTATTTATATTATAGGCCTATTCCTGATTCAGTATTATGCAGATTATTCAAATTTAAGCATAGAACAATATGTAAAACGGGTTAATCTGTTTTTATTAGGTGGTGAATTTAAACTTTTCTCCAGGACTGTACATTATATGAATGCTTTTGTAATGTCTTTGTTTGTAATGCATTAAATATTTACATTTAGTTTGCCTTTTTAAGATGAAACTAAACATATATATTTCTGATTCCATATTTTTTGAATATATTATTTCAAAATTTTAATGCTATTCAGAAAACCCTTGTGGGTTTGTGACATTAATATTTCTAAATAAAATGCTTCTTCATTAAATAGAATTATTTCCCAATTGGTTATTAGAATTGTTATAGAAGTTCTCGATTATCGGGAATAGACAAAATGTTTACTGGCAAAAGATGTGATGTTGTACTCTTATTACTGGCAAAAGAGAATTACGTTCTGACCACTTTTTGACATGAGTGAAGTGGATTGAAGGAGAACATGACAGAAGGGATTCGAAAATCCCCAGAATGGTGTGACATCATTTGACAGCGACACTTGATGTAACATCATAAGCTTATTTTGTTCTTCTTCTTTTTTTTATATTTAATGTATCGCCAAAATATATGAAACTAATTAAATTAAATTAAGTTACTGTTCTTAAATATTACACAAGGCCTTAAAAATTACATATTATAATTATCACACTTCTAATAAGGTTGCAGCCTAAACAATTAATTTTCACTAGAAACTAATTAAAATTTTCATGTTAAACGGGTTGAATAAATGTATGTTATTTCCATGATAAAGCCTTCGTATTCTATTTGAAAGGCAGTTAATTTTTCTTTTGTTTCTAAAATCAACTAAAATTGGGGAAAGAAGGGAATTCAATGACATGACTGGATCAGTGCCAAGTGGGAGCAGACTGCTCCGGTGGCTGTCCTTGCTGTTGAGTTAATCGCCAATATCGTTGAATTGGGTTCTCATGAGACTACTTCGTTTTTGTAATTCACATCGTAATCTCAGTGGCAATTAAACCCAGATTTAAATAATACTTAAGAGATTAAGTGAAAACGGCTTTTTTTTAATATTTTTTTCCGGTGGGCGGGAATAAAATAGATGAAACGGAACTTCGTTCTGAATCAATGAAAACGAGAATTCAGATTTCATTAATTAAAAAAAAAAAAAAAGAGAGAGGAAAAAGAATTCCCTAGAGATTTCACCCATCTCACAGCTACATAAAATTAATTAATCAAAAACAATACATCGCAAAAGAAGAATATAAAAGAAATAAATTACACGAAATTAAAAGAAAAGTATTGTCATTCTATTAACAGAAGAATAGATTTAGTTTCATATTATAATTGTAAGATCTTATAGAACGTATCACTTCTTCTCTCTGTTTTTCCCCAAAAATATTTATTAAAAGGGATATAAAAATTATGTTTCACAATATTATACTGTTAAAGAAACAAAAAAAAGCGAAATTTGACAAAATTAAATAAAAATTTATCGGAGATGAAGGACGCGCTTAAGACTTTCCATAGTTTATGAATGTGATGTTCGTATTCTTCATTTATAGCATCCTACAGAGTTTCTAATTACGAAAAGAGCTCCATTTCGCATTTTTTTGTGTAAAGTTTGGAAGGATATAACAAACTTAGAAAAATGTGTTTCATGCTATTTCTAGTGAAAATTTAAAGTTTATTTTATTTACAAACTGAATTCTATAGGTAAATACGTTTAGAAACACATATGTAAAATTAAAATTAAAATGGGATTTCTGTAATAAAGAAAAATGTGCCGTATTATTCAGTCATAGTCATATACGCATGAAATTTGCCAGTTATTGAAAGAGTAAATCATTTGTGTATTTTTTATTACCTGTTATAATATTTTAAGTCACTTTTAAATAATTACTAATTTCTTCATTGAAACTTTGAATAACATTAAAATTTAATTTAAAAATTAGATCCCATTAATTCTAAATAAATGAATTTTTGGCAACCCGCAGTCAAAGTATCCGACGATTTCATTCTCATTAAATATGATACCCGGTTGTTTACTTGAAATTTCTAATTTTTGATAAATGTGGTGCTTGAATTTAAATAATGTCTGCCGTTCATGTTTTATACGGCTTCAGTTTTACAAAGGTATTTTTCATTATTTTGTAGCAACAGATGAATTAAATAAATCACACGTTTTATGCGTTTTTGATAAGGAAAAAAATTAAGATAATAATAATAATAATAATAATAATAATAATAATAATAATAATAATAATAAAGGTAATAACAAGTTAAATAAATATTACATTAAATTTTCTGTCTAGAGAGGAAGTGGATTCGAAGGTTTGTGGAAAACGTTTTGGATTCCCACGATTATATGGAAGAAAAACGCTATTCTATTTTTCAATGACTTGTAATCCTTTTGACCACTACTTTCTCCCTCGCTGACGACGTAATTAGAAATGACGTCAGCTGTTTTCATTTTTCTCTTTTCTACTTCCTCTTTTATGGAAAAAAAATTAAAATAAAAATGACGGCCTTGAACCTTCAATTTAGGAAAGAAAACATTGCAGCTTCATTCCGCATTCCGAAGAAGCAAACGTTTTCTTTCTAAACTTTCACTGATGGCGGAAATAATATTGCTTTTGATGTTTCGGACACAATTTTTACATTTATCTCGTTCTTTTCTGGCGATTAACAAAAGATATATTGTAAAGGATAGAGATATATATGTATTGTAGAAATAAATTACTGTTTACTTAATACAGACAGTTCACGTTTATTTTAAAAAGAAGAGAATTTCTATCTTGTATTTTACAAATATATTTCCTATGTTTTCTGAGAATTATGAGAATTATTTCACATAAGATTTCTTCATAAATTTGAAGTAAATCACTTGTACGCATTTAAACTAATGATTAAGTTATTACAGCTTTTCCTCAGTTTACGCCCTTAAAGAAAATAAGCAGAAAGCGATTGTAATAATTCCTTTTTCATTATTAAATAGCGGAAGAATGGCGCACTTATTAGTTTTACATGTTTGTCTGTCCGTCCCCTTCATATTTTTCACATTCTTTGATGTAGAAGATTGAACGTATAGCTTACCATAGGCATGTTCTACTTCTAATTGGCCCACTTGGGTCTGATTTACGGGGTGGAAGTTAGAGGGGACCAAGTGATTTACGTGGTATGTAAAAGAGTGAAATTCCAAATGCAGAATCGTCTAGGCAAGATCTACATTACTATGAAGTTTGGGCCAAATTGTCCATGGGTGGTAGTCACTTGGTCTTTAGAATTATGGAACATATGGCATGTGATATATCATTCGATTGGAAATGAAAAGAAAGGAAAGAAGATAGTGCTGATCATTTTCTATTTTCTAAATATTACGTTCGAAAAAATCAATTTTTGTTTTAAAAAATTGGGGGGTTAAAAAGTGCGGATAAAGGGATAAAAACAGATAATTAGGGATTCCGCTACTTTCCTATATACCTTTCTCGGGGGGGTTAATTTCTTGTTATCAAATTGCGTCTACGTGATTTTATGTGACTCAAAATAAATTTATAGTAATAAATCAATACCGGTTACCAGAAATCCTCTTAATGTTAAAGCACCAAGATATCTTTTTAATGCAATTGTAATACTAATGCTATGATTACCAATAAATGATTAATGTCGAATAAAATGTAAAGCCTTTGAGATATCAATGTGAACGAAAAATTATATTTGTAGCATAGTCTAAGTATCTTTGCTCTACTATGCCCCGTTTTGGTCCACACCAGTAACATGCAAATCGAAATTACTTACAGCAGTACTTATGTGAATAAATGTTTGGATTTAAAGCCGAATTAATTCGAAATTCTTTGAGATATCGAAAAACGAATTATACAGGGTGAGTAAAAAAGTTTCCATCCAAAAGGGGATTATATTAAGCTACAGTTACAGGATATGTTCCACACGTTTCCCATCCATGTCCAAACAAAGTTCTGTTGAACACGTGACAATGTTTCTCCCGTCATTTGTTTGCAAGCTATTGTGATTCTCCTTTTAAGATAGTTCAAAGTATAGATATTTTTCTGGTACACAATTGATTTTAAGTGTTTTAAAAATCCATGTGAACTTGTTCTTTTGAATTTCTGGATGAGTTTCGCCACGATGTAATGAGTTACCTGCGGTCCGTGAGTTTCATTGAACATACGCACTATATAACGGGTGGTACAACTTTGATGTCAATTCGTTCTTTCTTGGTTAGTGGCATTCCTTTTAATTGGTTCACCTACTGCAAAATAAACAATTGACATTAATCACCGTTATCCCATTTGTATGGAGGCTTTTGATTCACCCTGTATATTCTTTTGTATAATCAGCGTGAAATTCTCTATCAAGCTAATTGTAAATATCATATGTGCTATAATCTAACGGGAACACACTAATTTCAGGTGCGAACGGAATAAATTGGAAAATATTAATTGCACTTTTTTTTTAATTTCTTTTGTACTCGTATGCAGGACCGTGCCTAAATACTTTTTCATCTGACATTGTCAAGGAAAAAGATAAATATATGATTAATTTTGCTTTGTGCATGTGATTTTTATTAAATAAAATTTTTACTAAAAAAAAAAAAAAAAAAAATGTCCCGAAAATAAAACATAAAATGATTTATACTTTAAACTGAGAAAAAAAATTCTGTTATTAGTCCAGTCGAAATAGCAGTCGAATAATTAAATAAAATTAATAATTTACATAGAAACAATATAATTAAATAGTATAATTAATATAAATCATAATCGTTACGCTAAAGTTACTTTAGTTAATCGTTAATTTAGTTTTTCTTGCTTTTAACAAAGCAAAATCACCAATCAATTTTTTTTCAAATTCCAAGTAGATAACAGAAAAATTTTAAATTAATTTGTTCAAGATACTGCAAATATCGCTTATTGGAATAATTTATCATTTGATAAGTGACACTGATCTTTTAATAGCTGCTGCTTCTGTTATCTGTTGATGTAATTCCTTCTCTATGTTTGCTCCTGATCCCCATTTCTTTTTCGTTTGACCTTTTAATATATTTTTAAAATTTTTTCATCCCATCTACTCGTCCAATATACAAAAGAGACGTATCCATACCATACGCTGTACATTGCTAAAAAATTAACGTGCACATCAAGTTGTAGAAGATGAATTTCTACTTATGATCCAAACGAGGAACATTCGAGCATTTGGCTAGATCATTTATTTGGCAAATAAAGGCTTTGATCTCGGTCATATTCGCCTCTTTATCATATCCTTGATCTCGGTCATCTTCTAATTTACACACAATTTCGTCGGCTAAACCTTACCAGGTTTGTTTTTTTCTACCATTTCCATAGCAACAATAAAGTTTCCTTCTATGTTTATGGGCTCATTTTCAACATAAGTGTCTAATAACAGTTTGACACATTTATCCATGACATGCCAATCAAGTGTTCAATATAAAAGCATCGAAATATATCACGCTTCTTTGGTTCTCACAACAACTTCAGCTGTCGATTTCTTTATGACTAATAAGCTTCATCTGCGACTTCTTTATAAAGTCGACTACTATTAAAAAAACGAATAGTGAAAGTTATTGTTGAAAATGAAGAGTTCGTTTTACTGTAGATAATCCAGGTTTTTAAATCATAAGCTACCAAGAAAAACGTGAAACGTGAAAGTCTGGCGCCTCTATCAATGATTCACCTAAAGGGCGATTGCTTCGTTCGCGTCATTTTCGGCACGTCCCTGTTTGTACGTGAAATGTTAAGGTGCTCAATATATTTTTAGCGTTCTATGTATTTCGATACAAGGTTTTTTTTTTATTATTTTGTAGAAACATTAAAGATTAATGTTTTTATTTTATCGGAATGCTAGTACGTATTAAAATGAATAAATAAAAAATATAATTTTCTTTCTCACTAAAAACACTCACAAAAAATTTAATTTGAAATGTAAGCAGAGAGTGAAATATTATAAGCATTACGATAAAATAAAAACATTAATACATCAAAATAAAATACTTATTTTGCAAAAAAAATAAAGAAATATTTAATGCTAATTTACTCCAAAAACGATTGAATAGATTATAAATTATAATATAATAAAATACACGTAGTGCGCTAGCGAGGTGAAATTGAAAGAACCATTCACAAATAGTCGAGGAATGTTCCTGAAAGAATAAGAAGAACATGATTGAAATAAGAAGTGAGATTTTTGTCAGGAACATTGATTACAACCAGCGGTGTCAAACTCAAACAGAAAAAAGACCCCAATATTTTCTATAAGACCCATAATAGGCCGCAATTTAAAACTATAGTACCAATATACTTGTACATTTTCTACAGTGCTTTTAAGGTGTCGAGGCAGCGAGTTTGAGAACTCTGATTATGAATCTTAATAACAGAAGAATGTTCATTTCTAAGATCACAAAGCTTCAAATTAGTTTAGGTTAGGTTATATTATAAAATCTTGCAGCAAGATAACTCAGAGCTAGAGAAGTTAAAATTCTCAAGAAAAAAGCAGAATTCGATGAACCGTTAAGAAGACTGATTGACTAGGATCTTAAGGAGAAAGACATTTTAGTGTTAGAGAATGAAAGTTTATTTAGACAATGATATTAACAATGAGTTATGTTTACGATCAAATCTAACAATAATCTGGTTCATTATCAGTGAAACAGCTCATAAGACCATACTGTATGTCAATTTGCCTGAAATAAGAAAATCAAAATTAGATTTTAAAAAAGCAAACAACCGTAAAGTTATAATAATTTATAATACCAAGTATACAGGAGAACCAGCAATAGTACTCTAATGCGGAAAACTCACGGAGTGATAATAAAATTCCGAACCGAGACTAATATCTTTGTCGAATAATATATCGATAATAAAAATATTAAGTAACATGGTTCAAATTCAAAGATTTCATAGCCACATTAAATACACATATAGAGTATGTAGAGGAAATTCCTGAAACAGTCGAACAATTTTTGAACAAAGGCGCTAGAGTCATAAAAGTCAATTCTATCTACAGGAAAGTGTCCGTGCCCGATCGAATAAAAGTATTCCCAGCGCTGAGAAATTACGAAAACTATTTTTTGAGCCGTGATAGATAGAGAAAAAATTCCAATTACAATGGTTGTAGAGCATCACCGAATTAATGCTGTCGTCCTTTAAATTCCTCTGTTTAACCATTCCTTTTGTTTGTATTTAACCAATGATTGTATTCGTTATACCTGAATTTAATAAAATTTAAGAAATTCTGAATAAATGTGTTTCGTTGATATATTTTTTCAGCATTAAGTAAGTAGAAATCATCTTTTTTGCATAAAGAAAACAAAAGCATATGACTTGTAAAACGTGGGAGGAAAAAATCCATGTATTTTATGTACATTGCAATATTGTCATGTGGACGATAAGCAGAGTGTAACAACAATGACAAGGAAGAG
>JAHWFO010061024.1:350784-397487 GCA_023313115.1 Rhysida immarginata | reverse complement strand
TTATTGATGTTTTGTTGACGAGCCTTCTGCTGACGACCACATGACAAATATTCACATGTAGAAAGTAAACGCACCTAATCGCTTAATACTTTCCACAATGTAAGATTGAATAAAATTAAACAATACAATCACTAAATGCTACTCCGATCATGCCATCAAGTAAGGACCACAGGGAAAATAATAATAATTATTAACTGGAGAAGCGTCTCCAAGCATAGGTAAAAATCCGGGTGGCAGAATTTTTCCTTCCATTTTTCAATTGAAAGACCGCAGGGACTTATCAGGAATTTAGAATTCGATAATCTCTTAAATCATTACTAATGCAAGTTTGTTATCATCTATCATATAAATTTGATCTCAATATATTAACTTCAATAAAAAGTGTATACGTATATACTCGTACTTTGCTAACGACAAATGATAGGCAGGGGAGAAAGATAAAAATGCCAGATACCGAAAAACAAACTCAGAAAAATGATCGACACAAGTTTCATAAATATAGATAATGATGCTAACTGCAATGGCAGATATTGCAGGTAGCATGACTTAATGATTAATAAGTAGCAGATATAATTAATGATTATGATACTGGAATAGATGATCTACAGAATCGTTTAGAGACTTCATTATACTGTAGCGCGTTTTTTGATAAAGTTTAGAAATCCAAACTTCATGCATTAGGTGTACGCAATTTTTTTTTATCCTCACCCATAGTTTCTTTGTGACCTCTGAACCCAAATGGGTCATTAAATTAAACGAACTGGCCAATTCTAACCACAATAATTGACATTAGTTTCATGCGGTTTTGGTCGTTTGCTTCACAACTTTGTTGTTGCAAATCGCTTCCGCTCAGTTGCTTCTAAATGCATCATAAGAGACCAATAAAACACTGAACACCAACAAAATTTTGCCTTTGTTCCACGATGAGATCGATCGGGCCTCATCACTGTCAATTTCTCTTGTAGATGGGGTATGGTTGGAAGAGTTTCTATCACAGGTAGTTCCGATATCGCGATATAGTTTGATATGCAATCAGAGCTCAAACATGTATAAGAATTTGAATTACATATTCAATTTCTTTTGCCCAGTATATGAACTTCAGTATTACGAGTGAGACAAATCCCCAAATATCCACAAATCATTCAATTATGATTATTTCTGATTTGAAGGGTTAGGCTTGTTCTAAATATCCTCTTTTTGTGCTTCCATCAACACACGGATAAAGTTCTTGTCGTGAAGATATCCGCTATTCGCGCCTCTGTTTTAATAAGTATAGGATGACCCAAAAATAACTACTTATTCACTTTGAGAGATGATAACGGTTTTATTAATGAACTTTTAACATTTTCATATTGGCATAATGAGAAAATGCTTTCAATCATAAAATATGTAAATAGCGTGGCTTCCTCGACGATCCCGAGATCTTAATCCTTGGTTATGAGGATTTCTAAAAAGTAGAGTTTATCTTACCAGACCAACAACTCTGTGCGATAACTCATATCTCACAGCCAATGTTACAATCTGCCGTTTTCAATGTCGTTAAACGCTTAAATTTGGTGATAGAAAAGAAAAGTAGTCATATCCAGCAGGTTATCCAATGAAAACTGTTGGTTCGGTATTAACGTCCTTTTCAACTGCCATGGTCATATTCAAGATGGCGTTATAGGGGCCGCAAATTTTGCCTCACAAGGGTTCTTTAACGTGCAGCCAGCAAACGACTATACGGGACCAACGGCTTTACTTCCCTTCCGAAGGAAGTGCGTGATCTCAGGATTTTCCCCCTGAAAAAATCCTCGTCGTCCTCGGCCGGGATCGAACCCGCGTCCTCGGGCATTAGAGGCGATCACGCAACCCCTGAGCCACCGAGGCCGATCAATGAAAAAATGTAAATCCATTATTTGTATACTTTATGATTGGAAATATTTCCGCATTAAGCCAACATGAACGTGTTAAAATATCATTATAATCTGTTCATTAATAAAATCGTTATCAGCTCTCAAAATGAGTAACGTATTTTTTCAATTACCAAAATTTGATACCAGGAAAAAATACTCGTTGGAATTTGCTTAAAGAATTATTGACATCAATTCCTGATGAAGAATGGTCTAATGATTTTTTTTTTTTAATTTTAGAATTACCTTTTAGCGTCAAATACTTGTATTACCGCTTTCTGTAAACAGTGTTGCTGGTTTATATTTTTATTTTGCCAATTACGAATTTATAAAATTCACTTAATCCAATCCTCGCACTTTTAATTAACTTACTATGAAAGGAAGTAAATTGCGTAAAAATTGGTCATGTCATGTCTTCACTCTATAAAATTCCTGCGTTAACGATTTCAGTTCATTAACAAGGTTTGCTTTTAAATAATACAGTTTGTCATTCTTAAATATGGTACGTATTAAAAAAGAAAATATAGTCTGCTTGGCATCGCATTTGGAATTTTTTATGCAGTAACAATTTAAACCTTGCTCTTAATGTGAAGAAATACATAAATATTGTGGCATTAACCACTGTTAAAAATTGTATAGCCAGAGAGGTTACAGCAGCAACGGTCGCCTACTATTTTTATGCTCGAAGGCAAAAACGAAATACTGTATTGCGCTACATATTGCCTTCTTGCTCCAAAAGGATTTTCAGAGTTTGTGTTCGATGATATATTATTTTGCTTTTGCTGTGAGCATTGTTTGTTTTTTTTTTTTAATAAAAAAGCGATCAGAAATCCCGGAGTGACGTATGAATAAGGTTGTATTGGACTTCATGTCATTTACTTAGGGTTTTTTTTTTCAATTTTAAAAAATTCTAAAAATTGAATACTATCTGCAAATGTTAAGTAAATTGTGAAATTTTGAATAAATCAACAAAATTCTTCCCTGAATTTATAACACGAAAAAGAAGATTGTTTCCAAAACAGAGTACATGTTTTTAGTAAATAAGCTGATAATTATGCAGAGAATGCGGAATCATCTGATGAGTCACTGAATACTTTCCTAGATCGTTAAAAAATTAGTTAAGGCATCGTTATCCAACGATATAAGGGTTTTAGCATCAAAATATTACGAGCAGTAGCGGCTCGTGACTATAATAAGTGGAGGGGCACAATTTTTTCAAATACAATGGCCGGGCCCCAGAGGCCTACATCATATTTGTTGTATATTTGCTATATTTTTTTAGTACCACACGATAAATATACAAAATTTCAGGTGCCTAGGCCGTTCTGTTCAAATGTTATAGCTGGCCCCTGAAATTCATACAAGTGCCCCCTGAGGGGCCCCGGACCACCCTAGAGGATTCGCTATATTTTTCGCACCATCCTCTGTATAGGGCCTACAGGAGTTGGACAAAAATATGGAAACACCTTAGAAAATGCATGTCTGAAGTAAAATGCAAATTTTATGCAAATTTGAGTGATGTGCTGCTATCACCCCTATTTAGTATTGGCAATAAACCTTCAGCAAGTAGATAAAAAGCTTCATTTGTTTCTATGTTGTATTCTGTTGAGTTTTTAGTGCAATATGGCTGAACTAACAGAATTCGAACGTGGGCAAATTGTTGGAGCCCGTATGGTGAGTGCTTCTGTAACCAAGGTGTCTGAAATGTTTGGTGTTTCAAGAGGCACAGTATCCAAGGTTACAACTGCATACATCAGGAGTGGGAAAACCAAGTCTGATAAACATCAGCGTGGATGGAAAAATGTGTTGGATGATCGAGACAAACGAACACTGCGTAGGTTTGTGGTACGTAATAAGAAGACTACAGCTGCAAAAGTAACTGCAGAACTGAATGCCACCCTCACAAACCCTCTCAGCACCAAAACAGTTCGAAGGGAACTCCACAAACAGGGTATTTCTGGACGTGCTGCAATCCCAAAGCCACTGATCACTGATCGCAATGCTAAAATCCGAAGAGAATGGTGCCATGTTCATAAAACCTGGTCTTTGCAGCAATGAAAAAAGGTCATATGGTCGGATGAGTCTTCGTGCACACCATTTCCATCTGCTGGCCGAGTTTACGTCTGGAGAACACCAAAGCAAGCTTATGATCTAGATTGTTTGCAGCCAACAGTAAAACATGGTGGAGGTTCAGTCATGGTTTGGGCAGCAATATCGTGGTATTCTGTCGGCCCTATCGTTACCCTGCAAGGCCACATCACTGCCAAGGGCTATCTCAACGTTTTGTGTGACCAGGTTCATCCGATGGTGCAAACTTTGTTCCCCAAAGGTGATGCCTTTTACCAAGATGATAAGGCGCCGGTTCACACAGCTCGCATTGTCCAGGACTGGTTTTCTCAACATGAGGGTGTCACATTTGCCATGGCCTGCACAATCACCAGATATTAATATTATTGAGCCTTTGTGGTCTGTTTTGGAAAGAAACTTGCGAGCACGCTATCCACCTCCATCATCATTGAAGGAATTTGTCATTGTTTTGCATGAAGAATGGTACAAGACTCCCTTACAAATCATAAAGGATCTCTATTTGTCTATTCCAAGGAGGCTCCAAGCTGTTCTACAAGCCAAGGGTTATCCAGCTCCATATTAAAGGTGATAATATGTTTTTTGTTAGGTGTTTCCATATTTTTGTCCAACCCCTGTACGTGTGTACAAAATTTCAAACCTCTAGATCAATCCTTTCAAAAGATATGGAGTGTGACATACACACATACATATATCTGTACCGTCGTTAATAAGGTTTTCATCATATGATGCTAAAACCCTAAAAATGACACGGTACAGGCTATCATTGTCCACATGTACAATACGTAGTAGATTTTAATAGTGTTTTTTGAGTATGTGCTTTAAAAATAAATAAATATTAGACAGAAATAGAAAATGAAGAGAATGGAACAGGTTGTTAATTAATAATCTCTAATGCTGTTATAATAGATCTTTTTGTATAATGAAATAATCTTTTTTCTAATTGCAGGTTGTCTATCTTGTGGCATTTGCTATGGAGTTATGGTGGATCATAGAAGCTCATGGTGAGTGGTATTTTTAAGTATTTCAGAAAGTAAAATAATTTATACAATGTCAAATACAGTAATCCAAAATGTCTGAGAAATACTTGATAAAAGATAATTAAAAATAAAAATTGAAAATAAATTCAGCGTTACTTTAAAAAGTTAAATCATAAAATCAGTAAATTGGGAGTTCTTAGTATTGTTTCTATCAATGAAATTGGTAGAGACTTTACAATACAATAAACGGAGAACAGAGTTTCCGACTAGTTTCGCCATTTATTTCCGGCTTTATTAAGGATATAGACTACACTAGAGGCTTCTCGCCCTTATGGTACAATGGAGTAATTTGATTGGATAAAATACAACGAATGGTAGGACAAAGGCAATGAATAATATAGTTTGAGTACAATGACTGGATAAAGGTAGAAGCAAAATAAAGCAATTGATGAGATAAGAATATAGCGAAAGAAGAAAAGACCGCGCTCGCAAGCTACCCCTCAACCCATCTTCTCGATCCTCTGAATTCCGCATTATCCGCTCCCTTGCCTCTACGAATGGTTTTTCTCCCTCCACCTTTTCCCGTCTATTATGTCGCAGAAAACTCGCCCTCCTCAATCCTAAAGGTTGGTTCATAGTCTGACAACGCCGTTTTGCGTTGGCCGTCTGCCGTTCCGTCAAGTTATTTGCCGTTAGCGCTCTGGTTATAGCGCTATAGCATTCATAATCACAGCGGTAAAACGGTCAACGGGAACGCCGCACATGCTCTGTCAATTTCCGAAACTTGCATCGAAGAAATAAGCATCGTTCCAATAGATCTATATATGTACGATCTATTATTCAAAAAAGAGAATATTTAATCTTTTCTTTTAATTTTTGATCTTTATATTCTTTCGTTCTCCTATCATACAAGCAGGGATACTTTTGAATCGCTTCGATTAACTTGCTTTCCTCCATTTTTGTTTTTCAAAGAAGAGAAATGACGTCAAGAGATCGTCAAGTTCTGATTGGTGGGCCGTTGTGCGTTGGCCGTTGAAATAGAACACAGTTCTATCCCAGCGCAATAGCGGACGGCGGCTCGACAGCCTTCGGCATAACGACAAAGCAGAACTATGAATCATCTCATCAAACAGAACGGCTTTCGTTGGAGCACAGCGCAAACGGTAACGGCAGACTATGAACTAACCTTAAACCTCCATTCCCATTCCCGCCCAAGAAATGGGTCTCCATACACTTCGTTGGCCCCCATTTCATCCGTCTAACTAACTTCCTTTCTTCGTTTGGCCTCCATATCTCCTTCCGTTCTTCCACCCTCTGTTTCCGTATCTTGAATCCTTCCGCCCATACAAGTACCAATAAGTATTCCCCAACCGGTGTATATAGCCTAGATTGCGGAGTATGTGACAAGGACTTTCATCCCTTAACTTTGCTGTCCGTTTTAAAGAACATATGACATCATTCCATAATAAAGATGACAAGTCCCATTATGCCAACCACCTCGCCATCCCTTGAAACGCACCGAAGAAATACGAAGAAGTGATGTCCATTTGGGACACCATGTATTTGTCTCTTGTTTAAAGTAAAATTCGTATTTGGTATAAAAGTTTCTCGTTTGGACTCGTATTACAATATAAATGAATCACCAATCGGGACTAAAGGTTTTGCTAATTCTTAGAGATCTATAATAGGCAACAGAGCACATTATATAGCAAATTTGCTACTGAAACTACACCTCAAGTCACAATTTCCCCTTGAATGATTTTCAATTTGTTCCGTTTAATATAAACTCGCGACTTAGGGAGCATGAGGCCAGTAGTTTTAACCGCTATGCCGGCAAGGCATGCTGTAGACTATATTTGCACATAAACGCTTTCCTGAATAAAAAAAAAAACCCTGAAGATTTCACTGCTGCAGTTTGTTCGTTCGCAAGATTCAAGGAAGTTTTAAGAAATCCTTCAAGGAAATTTTGCGGAATTGACTCATAAATTAATTAAAACTCTATGTCAATGAATCTGAACTTGTGATTTTATTGAACACATCTGGTTTCTTTTATTGTCTAAAATTATTTCCTTTACGGGAGACTTATACGTTTTCAAGGAAATTATTAGCTGTTATATGATAGTAGCCAAAAGAAATATAAACTAGTAAAAGCTTTCAGGGCGGTTCAATGTGGCCTCTACCTTGCCCTATATTAATCCCTGCGACTTCTTGTGGAGGTCATCTGAAATAAACAGTTTATTGCAATAAACCAAGAAACATAATGCAACTAGGAGCGGACATCGTGACTTTTTTTTTTCCAAAGATGACAGAGGAATTATGCCTTAAAGTGATCACAAACATGAAGGATTCGTTTCGAACAGGTTATACGTCAAAAGGGTGGACATATTGAACATGCCCTGCATGCATACTAACTAACCATAAACATTCTAATGAGTACTGTAATACCAATTGTTATGGCATATTAGCTAATAAAAATTTAAAAGACACTTTCAATGTTGACATTTCGTGCACCACGCTTTGCGTAAATTTGGCTACATAAATGAGAAATACTAACGATATGCTTAATTGGTCGGTTCTGAGCAATCGCGGTAATTCTATTAAAACATTCAGATATAAACCACTTTCGAACCTATCAAACGATGGCTTTTAATCCATTTAAAATAATAAGATTTTTCTTTAGAATGCTTAGGTGTTTACCTTTCCCTGCGTTTTCATTCAAGAGACACCGCTGGCAAAGGGGCGGCCACACACTGTTGCTGCTCTTTTGTTAGATTTCAGATATCTTTTTGAATACTCAAGTGAGGGCCTTTTAAAATTGTAATTCCATGTTTTCGCTTATGGTGCTGTACCTTCTGCTGATAGGGGCACATTTCCTATATTTCTGAAGTCCGACCCGATTGGCTTTCCATTTCTCGAATCTGTCGGATCGCGGGTTTGAATCCCACAATGGGCATGGATGTTTGTGCTTGTCCCAGAAATTAAGTAAAGTTTGTAGATCACGTGGAATTGTCTCAGCACTGTGTTAAGATATTAATCATGCAAAAAGGGCGCAAGATAATCTATAAAAGATGTTGAAGCGCCCCAAAAGAAACTAGCTAACCAATTAAAATTCTGAACAGGGGTTTTAATAGTGTAGTGTAAAAAAAAGACATGTTTTATGAATTTTATTTTTTTCTATTTTCGTTATTTTAAAATAGAATTTATGTTTTCTACAAATCAGTATGCGATTTTTTTCTATTTTGCCTGACGTTAAATTCAGGTATAATTGTAGAATAATTATTGGATTGCTACTGTGTGTAGAAAATTAAGTTTTTCTGAGTAAATAAAGTAGCAGTTTTTTCATGTTTTTTTTCCTTCTACAGGGCGTCTCGAGGCACCAGCCTATGTCTTATGCACGGGATATTTTATCATCTTCTTCACATCGGTTATTATGATTGCTGGAGTGATCGGGGTAAGATTTTTATTATCATTAAAGATGCCTTTTCATGTATAACATCTTGGTATTTAGCCCAGTCAAAAGTCTTTTCGATAATAAATAAGCTAACATAAAAACTAAATAATATGCAAATTAAGTAATTTTAACATGAAATTGAAATTTTACATACAAGGTAATATCAATAAGTTCGGAGACTGGCCTTCTGACGGATAAGATGTACATGTATTGTTATCACGTGTTACACGCAACCACATTCAAAGTACTTCCCTTCTGCAACTATGCACTTCTGCCAACGCGAGTACAGTTGCTGAAAACATTTATGGTAGCCTTTGGAGGAGATGGTCTTCAGGGCGGCCGTCGCTGCTTCCTGAACCTCAGATGTACTCTTGAAACGGCGTCCTTTGAGTTCGTTTTTCAGACGGTTGGTTGGTTGGTTTATTAGAATTTTTGGCGTCAACTACTAAAGTCATTTTGCGCCTTTTACACAAGTTATATCTGTACGCAGTCCGGGACAAACACAAACATCCATGCCCACGGCGGGATTCGAACCCACGACCAGGCGGACTCGAGAACTAGAAAGCCTACGCCCTAGCCCTCTCGGCCACCTGGCCGGCTTTTTCAGACGGGAGAACAGGTAAAAGTCGCATGGTACGAGGTCCGGTGATTAGGGAGGATATGGAAGGGTTGACGTTCCCATTTTGGCCAGTGCAGCCTACACCTCGAAAGATCAATTTGCGAGGGCAATCTTTGACCACGGAGGAGAGAATTGAGGTCATTTTGATGTTTGGAGAACGAAGTTTCCGTGTCATAGCTGCAGATTTTAACAACCGGCACCCAGGAAGACCTCCAATTTCACACAACTCTGTCAGGTGCTTGTCATGTTGCAGTACCCAATCCTTGCTTTTCCAGAGTTCTGGGCGGTTCCGGCGGATAGCATCACGGAGGCGAGCCTAGTTCTGTGTGTATCTCACTTTGTTCACTGTCGTCAGAATTTGATATTCACACGTTGTTCTTCAAACGCCATTTCTGCTTCCGACGAACGCGAACAACTACAGTTCACTGATACGCATTGTTTGGAAAAACCACAGAGAAAAAAACTGTGGGAAAAACGCTGTACTGCGGAGCTGCTTCCTCCTTACCATGTCTCGCGGCATATGTGCCTCTACGCCACGGTCAAATAGTTCCCCTCTCCTCCAAGCCTAATTGGAGATATCAGCAGAACATGTCTGCGAACTTATTGATACATGTACTACGCTGTAGAACACAAAGAAAAAAAACAACAAGAAATTAATTTCCCCGTTAAAGATATAGGGAAGTAGCGGGGGTTAGAGGGGGGGGAAGGAGGGTCGTCAAAAGAGGTCAAAATGAAACTACGTAGTTTACGAAAACTCCCTGTCTTCTTCCGTTTCTTATCATTTTCGATCGAATGATATATAACATGCTATACGACTGAGTTAGCAAAACTCATGGGATAGTTACTTAATATCTGGTCGGGCCACCTCTGGCCCTGTGGAGTGCAGCAATACGGCGTGATAGTGAGTCTGCAAGTCCCTGGTACACTTCTGGAGGCAGTTGACACCAGATAGTCTGCAGAGCCGAAGATAGTTGCTGCCCGTTCGTGGGCGGATGATCCAGTGCCCGGAGCCTGACTTCAACAGCATCCCAGATATGCTCGATGGGATTCGTGTCAGGGCTCCGGGCTGGCCAGCTCAGTCGTTGGACCTCTCCTGCATGCTCCTCGAACCATTCGCGGACGACATTGGAGCGATGTGGTGGAGCATTGTCATCTTGAAAGACTGCTAAGTCGTCAGGGTGTTGAAATGTCAAAAACGGGTGCAGATGGTCTCCGATGAGTTGACGATACCGTGGACCATTCAACGTTTGGTCCAGGATAACCAGAGGGCCCATTCCAAACCAGGAAAATGCACCCCAGACCATCACTGACGCCCCACCACCCTGCACCACCACCTGTTGGCATGCGGGATCCATCGTTTCGTGAGGTCTGCGCCACACACGGTGCCTCCCATCAGCGTGGTACAGTTGATATCGTGACTCATCTGACCATATGACGTTACGCCACTGTTGCAGAGTCCAGCCAAGATGGTTGGTGGCAAATGCACGCCGGAGTGTCCGATGACGCTGGGTAAGCATTGGCACCCGTGTAGGGCGACGGCTGCCAAACCCGAGGGCATGCAGATTCCGACGGATTGTCCACCGAGAGACGTTTCTAGTCGGCCAGTATTGAACTGGTCTGTGATTTGCTGCACTGTTGCGCTCCTGTCTCTCGGAATCATTCGTCCCAGGTGTCGCCGGTCACGATCATTCAGGGCAGCTGGACGCCCGGTATGGTGCCTGTTGTGGACTGTGATGCCTTCATCCAGCCATTCCCGATACACCCTGGAGACAGTTGAGCGGGGAAAGCCAAATTCCTGCACCACTGCCGAAATGGAACATCCCATGCGTCGGGCACCTACTATCATACCCCGTTCAAAAGACGTCAACTCGCGACGACGTGCCATTTCTGATTAATCACTTATCCAAGCTCTTCCCACAACGTCTAATGGTCCATTCCCAGAATCCGTTACCCCTGTGAATTCGTGAGCCATGCCCATCAATCAATGTGCTTGCTATCCCATGAGTTTTGCTAACTCAGTGTATGTTAAAATTTGAAAAAGTTAATTGTTTTAAGGACCACGTGACTGCTACTCCCATAATTCCGATCCCCACTGCGATAATTTGGCCCAAACTTCATAGTGTGTAGATCTTGCTTAGAGAAATCTGCATACTGATTTTCACCCTTTTACATTCCTGTATATAGACGAAACGGCCCTCTCTAACTCCCACCCCCGTAACTCTGACCCCAGTGGGCCAATCATAATCAAACTTAAGAGTGAAGTAGGAAATGCCCATTCTAAGCCACATTCTGAATTTCATCCTTCTATGTCAAAAAATGTAGAAAATATGAAGATGACAGACGGACAATATAAAACCAATAAATATCTCCATTCTTCAGCTACTTCATTTAATAATCTAAATCTGTAACTCTCTATCAGATTTCATTTTGACTTTTAGCAAGATTATAAAAATAAAAACATACAGTTCTGTGAAAATCCAGGGTAAACATTTTTGTCAATATGGAAATATACTGAAAAAGAACATATCATTTACGAGGAACGCTGCACGCATTCCACCAATTTTGTTTTACCTTCTCAAAGTACAGTACTTCATTCTATCATATGGTCACGTGCAAGATTTGAGCATAATTTTTACATGGCACAATTCTAAATCTCGCGCACTGGCAGAGACGTAAAATACAATGGAGCTAAATTAGCAGGCCAGGCGTGCTATGATTTTTAGGGTTTTAGCATCATCTAAAACCCTATTAATGACGGTACAGATGTATGTGACATGTATGTCACACGCCGTAACTTTTGAAAGGATTGACCTAGAGGCTTGAAATTTTCTACACACGTAGGCCCTATACAGAGGACGGTGCGAAAAACTATAGTGAATCCTCAAGGGTGGTCTGGGGCCCCTCAGGGGCCACTTGTATAAATTTCACGGTTCCTTTTTTATCTTTTGAACAAATAGGGCAAAAATCCTAAAATTTCTTAAATTTGTAGTGCGGTTCTAAAAAAATAAAACCAATGTACAAGAAAAGTGATATAAGCCTCTAGGGGCCCGCCGGAGGTCCCGAGGTCCCAAGTACAATTGAAGCTATAACATTTGAACGGAAAGGTCTAGAAACCTGAAATTTTGTATATTCATAGTGTGGTACTAAAAAAATATTGCAAATATACAAAAACAGTAATATAGGCCCCAGCAGAGCCCCACTGGCTCCAAACACAAGCAAAGCTACAACTTTTAAATGAAAAGGTCTAGAAATCTGAAATTTTGTTTACTTATAGAAAATTACTTAAAAATTTAGCTAATATACACTAAAAACTGGTATAAGGCTCTTGGGTCTTGACAGGGCCCCTGAGCCCCCAGTCACAAATCAAGCTATAACTTTTGAACCGGAAGTCCAGAAATCTGAATTCCTGCATATATATCGTGTGTTACTTAAAATTTTGGCTCTTATACACTAAAACTTATATAGTCCTCTGGGGCGCTGGCAGGGGCCCTAAACACAGAGCTATAATTTAAACAACAATTTAAAAATTAGCCGATATAATGAAAAGAGAATGAACTGCAAAACATTCTAATCTAGACATCTTGAGTTAATTCTCTAAGAAAGCTTCGTTTCTTTTGATGTTTTTCTTCGAAAGATGTGTAGATTAGGGATTTTTTTTTCTCCATCGCGCTGGAAGTTTGAAGACGCCCTTTCGGGAAATCTCCCTCCTGAAGATGTCTAACCTCCTGCGTATTTTTATAGCCATTGATCTCCCATCTAATCCCTTATAAAAATTTAGACTGTCTCACAGGGGGAAGGGGCAGAGAATTTCCTATCTGAATCATCGAATTTCCTTTGAAATTAAAATAGCAGTGAAACGTTTCACCTATGGGATTGAGATCATTCTGTAACATCACATATCGATCTATCTATTGACTTCAGCGATTTGAAAGAGAAGTTCTAAGCATCCTCATTACAGGTCGGACTTCTCCTGATGTATAAAAAAATGATCAGATGAGGAAGTCCGTTTCATGAGCTGAGAAGCATCCAACAAGATTATACGGTTTTTAGGGTTACAGAAACGAAGTTTATTTTTGAAGAGGATCTCCAAATTTCCAGTGCAAAGTGGCATATGCGTGAAAATTTTCTAGAAAACTTCTTTTGTTTAAAGATATGTAGATTAAATAGTTGCACTTCGTTCTTTTTTCATTACAACTACTAATTAATGTCTAGCTTATTTCAGTTCGATCCTTGCATTTTATATATATCGTAAAATAAAATTGCTCTTATTACGAAAATAAAAAGACACCAATAATACGAATGCTTTTGAGATTAAGTATAGTTTTGAATATATGTAAAGATATACCACGTGGTTCAAAAATTCTTTTCGCTTTTTGAAATACGGTGTAAGCATTTGTAAAGAAGTGTTGTAAACTCAAAAAGAAGATAAAAATTACACTCAAGAAACTCTTAATTACAAATAGAAAAGGGAAAGAAAAATTCCGCTCCCTGGACTCGAACAAGGGACCATGTCTTTGTATTTCGCATGCTCTGCCGACTGAGCTGATTTGTGGTTTCATGAAGTCCATGTGGACGTATTGTAACAGATTTGCGGTTCACAGTCCGCGGTAGCTCAACTGGTATGAGCGGTGCCACCGAAAGGCATGGTCCCTGGTTCGAGTCCCCATCGCGGAATTTTTCCTTCCCTTTTCTATTTGTAATTATGAAGTGTTGTAATTTTTTCAGCGAAGAAGTACTAGTGAACACCTGCATAGACAGTTGGCGCGTGACAGAAGCATAAAAAATGGACAGAAAATAGTCATTATGGGAAGCAGTAATTTGTCGTCAGTTGCAAAGTAATCTACGAAGCAAATTTTCCAGGAGCTCAAGAGTGACGGCGCAAATTAACGATTGATTCAACTAACTGTGAAACGATACAAGGAGACCGGTAGCGTATAAACCCGACCCCCGAGTGGAAAACCTCGATCGGTTCGTTTTGCAAAGACGATGAAACAGCTACGAGGAAAAAATACCCTGTCAGGCTACAAAGAAAGCTTGCTATACAGCACAAGATGTCGAGACAATCGATGCACGAGGACCCCGGACTGAAATGTTTGAAAAGATGCAGAGCGCCCATTTTTCAAACTCCCGCCTGGCAAAAGAATGGATTCGCAAATGTCCAGCCTTACTGAAGCGGCACCCCAATGGGCTCACGTCGAATACTATTTATGGATGAACAATATTTCAATATCGAGGCAAAGCTAAACAGCCAAAATGACCATGTGCGTGCACGAAATGCTGCGGAAGTTACCTCAAGTTATCCGCCAACACCATCCGCCACAAAAAACAAATGCTGAAACCCACATTAATGAAATTTTGGAAGCTGAAGTGAATCCAATGAATTTACTGCTGTTTCTGCGAGGCCCAAAAAGCAAAACGGACGCAACGATGGTTGCAGGAAAACCGTACCTTCTTTCATAAGTGTCGAAAATTGGCCCACTTCAAGCCCCAATTTAGGTTAGGTTAGGTTAGATTAGGTCAGGAGTGGGCAAACTTTTTTTTTTTAAAGATTTTTAAGCTTTTCTAAGATTTTTAATATAAAGTGCACTGTTTCCCTAAAAATAATTTCAAATTATACTATTTCTGGCCTCTCTTGTGCTTATTTCTAAATAATCTCGCGAGAGAGGCCGACTAAAAGTGGGGACTAAAAGTGGCGGCGACATGTGCTCATAAAGTTTGTTTGTATATAGAAAAATAACTAATTACCTTAAATTCTGTGGATGCCAATTCCTTAAAACACAAATATTTTTATATTTTTATGTTTGCTCATAAAGTGCAAAACATGGCAATGCAAGATTTCAATTTGGAATGATCCTTGATACCAAATGAGCAAGTATTCTATAGGAAGCACCCCAAAATCACTCAGGAAATTCCTAATCAATTGTTAGTGGCGTCGCAAGTAAATGGGAGAAGAAATGGAGTCAAAAATTATTTGTATCGATATCATTTTTTCTGATAGAAACTGTTTGAACTTCAAAATTAATGCTTATATTGTAAAATTGAGTACACAATTTACAAAAAAAAATCTTTATTGAGGAAACCTACGTCAAAGACAAATCACAGTCAAATATAACGATGACTAATTTATAAATGATTACAAAAAAGAGTTTTTTAATTCGGTACAAATAGCTTCGTAAAGATAAATTTGAATGGGTAAAAATATTTCACGAGCATGGAAAATTAAAGCACATGACAGATTAGTGCGGTTAAAAAAATTCTTTAAAGCTTTTATGTTATTCTCCAAAGTTTATCGCAAAATGTATTTCTTTTAAACCTTACTGAACATTTACAAGCACGAAACAAGCTTTTCAAAAATTTCTTTAACTAAAAAAAATAAAACTAACGGGTGAAAATACAGGGTGGTTGCAATTAAAGTGACACCATTTAGACCCTTCTAGCAGCCGTTCTGGTAATCAGATTTTGACGAAACTTGAGATTTATGTTATACAGACCATGGGGAAGAGAATCTTGCAATAAAAAAATTAGTTCACATTTTGACCGCTACGTCAAAATATGGCGCTGATCATGTAAGAAACCATCTGAGAATTTTTACTCAATCAGAGACGTTATGCAAATGAGATGTAAAATTAGAAAAGCTTTAAAATGACAGTGAAATTAAATGTGAAGTCATTCTTCACGATGGCTTTAGCTAAAAAGGATCGAGCTTTATTGGTGAAGTTGTTTTACCAGAACTGCAATAATGCTTCTGCTTCACTAAGAGAATATCGTCGTTTGAAAAACTTGCGAAATGGTCCTATGTCCATTAATGGTTTAAAAAAGATGATTAAGAAATTTGAAGAAACTGGTGAGTTGGGTGTGCTGCCAGGGAGAGGACGGAAACGAATTGCAAATGAGAATGTGGAAGACGTTGCTGCTGCTGTAGTGGAGAGTGCTTCAAGTTCCCAATATTCTTCGGCAAGTGCTCGAGCCGATCACGTGATTTGTCTATTCAGTGGTCTACGGTACAAAAAGTTTTGCGTTCCATTTTAAAGTGGTATCCATACAAGATTCAGGTGGTTCAAAAGTTATTTCATGACGATCCGGAAAAACGCACTGATTTTGCTTGCCAGTTTCTGGCTAGAATAGGCGTCGATAATGTATGGCCATGGAACATTTTGTGGTCAGATGAAGTGCATTTCACACTAGACGGAGCAGTGAATGCTCAAAACTGTCGCATCTGGGGTACTGAAAAATCGATGGTTGTGCATGAAAAGCTTTTGCACTCTGATTACGTGACTGTATGGTGCGGATTCACTTCACATTTAATTCTTGACCCCTTTTTCTTTGAAGAGAACACTCCTCAAGGCACTAAAAGATGTTCAATCACTGGTGCTCGTTACTGCGAACTTCTGCAGCAGAAAGTCATTCGTGCTTTACAAGAAAGACAATGTTTAGACACTACTGTCTTTATGTAAGATGGTGCAACACCCCACATTGCACGACAAGTGAAGGAACTGCTTCGTGCTCATTTTGGAGATGATCGGGTGATTTCGAGAACTTTTCCAACTGTATGGCCTCCTCGTTTACCGGACTTAAACCCTTGTGACTTCTGGTTGTGGGGATATTTGAAAGATAATGTCTATGGAGGAAGAATACGGACTCTCCCGGAATTGAAAGCAAGCATAACACGCCATATCACTGCGATTCCTCAGGAAACCCTTCGCCCTACTGTGGAACATACAATAATGCGCTTTGAGCATGTCATTGACACAAATGGAATGCACATTGAACAAATGCTCTGATTTTATAAATTTCTCTGCTTCTAACTTGTTTTTGTTATTATTATTATTCATGCGTCATATTTTGACGTAGCGGTCAAAATGTGAACTAATTTTTTTTTATTGCAAAATTCTCTTCCTCATGGTCTGTATAACACATATCTCAAGTTTCGTCAAAATCTGATTACCAGAACGACCGCTAGAAGGATCTAAATGGTGTCACTTTAATTATAACCACCCTGTAGAATTGGCTTGATATTTTCAAAGCTCTCTTTGAATTCTTAAGCAATGAAATATTCTAATAATAAAGGATAATTTTCAATTATGGTAGCTAATTTGAGGAGCACTATTTGTAACATGGATAGTATCATTTTAATAACAGCCCTCTCTTAAATATTGATCATAATGAACCGTGTCAATCATCTAACAAGAGGAGGAGTCATCTAAAGTCCTGATATCAATATCTACATTTGCTGAAATATTTTTATCTTATTAAAAATTTATAATTTTTTTTTTGTACAGAAAATTATAAAATATAAATCTCCCTACCTATACATTTCTTAGATTCTCTATTTATGATATAAATAATTAAAAAATAAACTACCTGTCTTTTTAATATAGTTTTATGAAATCTTTTTTTTTTTTTTTAGCATAAAACCCGGTGCCTTCTTGTCTGGTTATTCTCCATCGTTATTTTCTATTTGCCCGAAGGAGGATTGGTTCTGTACATGAGCATCGTGCAGTGGGTGAGCGAAAAGCATAATTCTATAAGAATAATTTAATATTCGGTTCATAAATACAATAAATTGATTTTCATAACCCTTAAACTTTTAGCAGTAAATTTGGACATTTTTTTCTAAAATGAGTTTCATAACTTTTTAATATGTAAATTAAGAGCTATCATTTACATTGATGAATAAATGTTTATTAAAATCATTTATACTGTTTTTAAAAGCTAAACTTTTTTTTCCGTTTTCAGACTCTTAAGTACCGATACGGGTTAATTGAATTGATCTTCTGGATTGTCAGAGCTATAATGAATGTAAGTTGAGCAACCTTCAAGTCTCTGCCATACATTTTGTTTTTCTTGATGATTCCAATCCAAATATTTTAAAACAAGTTCTGACACCAAGCCTATTAAGAATTCCCTTTAAATTCTTCAGTAACGTACATAAATTTCGTTTATGGCCTCTAATCAAAGTTTGGATTAGTCCTACATTTCCTTATTTAGTGATCTACGAGGGTCATATCAAAGTTTTGCACACAAGAAGATTAAAACGAAATAAAAAAAATTATTTTACAGAATTACTTTACGAGCCTCCAGTGTATCTCCGTTGTTCCTTATCACAGCTTCCAAACGTTTGTATACAGCTTTTGTATTCGAACAGGACACATTCATTGTTCAACTATCGTCAGTTGCTTTAAGCAAAGAACTTCTTCAAAGTACCAAAACGTTTGGGGAACAAATCAATCTGGTGGACTAATATCAGGACTGTACGGATGGTAGGCAGCCACTGAATCTATAATTGAATAAGCCTCTGGTGACCCGGATAATCGGACAGCTCAACAACGAAGGTATTCTACTCTCAGTACGAAACTTATCCAGACATTGGGAAGCTATGATAATAAACAATGGTGATTCTATTGAAGATTCGTACAATGACTTTTGTAAAATGTAATCTTATAGTGTTTCAAATGCCCCTCGTATTTTAAATGTCTTATACCGGGTGTCTCACCTAAAGTGAACCAATAGCCAACTTCTAAAATACAAATCTGAAAGAGTACTTTCAAGTTTAAAATGTGCAATGGAAACCCTGTAAAATTACTGTAAAAATGTTATGTTCAAATAAAAACATTGCTATCCATTTTATAATCCATTGTGTTTAGGAACAATTTTTGTTTTTTGCCTTTTCTTAAATCCAAACACATCACACATTCGCCACCTCTTTCTCGTAAACAGTTGGATCAATTAAAAAAAACACCAAGCATAAAACACATAAATATTCATTAAAACCCCTCACATAAAAGTATAATAATTCTTCCATTGAAATATTCTGTCAAATGTGTATTTTAAAAGTTGGCTATTGGTTCACTTTAGGTGAGACACCCTGTATTTGTATCAAAAATATTTTTCTTTATTTTTGTTTAATGCGGAATGAACCTTTCAGAATTACAAATAAATCACTCCATCACCTCCGCAAATTTCCGTTTATCATCTTTTCACAATTGGTTTATAACATATAACCTTTCCACTCAAAGAGAAGATAAGGATACTGAATAAATTCTTTAAGCATATCATAACACAGTCCAACAACAAAAAAATTACTGAACAGAGAAGCACCGTTTCTAAGGTAATTTTTTGCGAAGATTGCAAAAATGACGCTCTTTTTTGCCTATCAGGTTTCAATTTTTCGTAAATCGTGATTGAAAATTTTATATTTTTATGTAAATTTGACACATACACGTAAATTTCAAAATTACTTAATATATTTTAAAAATATATATATATTTTATTTTTAGCTACATATTATATTTAAATAAATGAAAATGCCTAGAGGAACTTATAAAAACAATCTAGATAATTTATTGTTATATTTCTGGATGTGTAACAACAAAGGTTTATAAGCGAAAAATATCAAATTACGTCAAAAAACTTTATAATCTATATTTCGAAATTGAAGTGGGAGATCAAGATAATGGTTTCGGAACTATAGTGTTTGGTCTAAAATGCCTTAATTTACAGAAATTATAAAATTTTAGTATGCGATTTACCAAAAATTGAGACCCGATAGAGAAAAACGGTTTGCAGATTCGGAATCAGCGCACCCAAATTACCAAAAGTCAACTACTCTTCGACTAGTAATTTTTTGAAAGTTAAAAATTGTTGGACAGTGTAATTAGCCTAGAATATAGAAAAAAGAAGGACAAATTCCGCAACCTGGACTCGAACCCAGGACCATAAATTTAGCTGTCGCTGCTTTAACCAATTGAGCTATCGCGGATAGTGAACCGCCAATTTATAATGGTCCCTAGTTTTTCCTTCCCTTTTCTACATTGTAATTATTATACGCCTTGAAGAAATTCTTCATTTCTGTCTTCTCTTTGAGTTGAATTTTCATCAATTTTATTTGATGATTTACTATTTGCTCATCGCGATTGGAGCACGATGTCACGTTGTGATTAGGCTTCAGCAGCAACAGCATGTGTCTGCAACAGTATACTTGTTGCTGTTGATGTTGGCCTGCTGCATATGGGGAAGAAGGATTCCGATTAGCGAGTAGGGGGAGGGGGTTGTTCTGCCAGTTGAGCTGATTTCTGACTTCATAGAAGTCCATACCAACACATTGTAACAGCTTGGCAGTTCACTGTCCGCGACAACTCACTTTATTAGAGCAGCGACAGCGAAAGTCGTGGTCTCTGATTCGAATCCAGGTCGCGGAATTTATCCATCTCTTTTCTACGTTGTAATTAGTAACCTTTCCATGTTATTGTGCGAAAGTCGCTGTCTCGATTGAGCAGACACAAGAACATCTCACAAATATCTAACTTTTCCTTATGCACAGTATTAGGAGGCAGTTTGAGTAAAACAGGACGCGCAGAAATTACATATAGGTGATTAATAAATGATATTATTTGTGTGCAGAACTATCCCTGTTAACTGAAAACAGGGAGCCGAGGAGTCCCATAAGTTAATGTTTAGCCCTTAAGTAGTCGGTTCCCTCTGAATGTCTGTACGAATTACTTTTCAAAAAGCAGAATTCTATATTGGTGATGATAAGAAAGAAAGTCGCCACACATTGTATTTATTCAACATATCATGTGAAAAATTGTAACAGTAAAAAAAATAAATTATAGTCTATGATTACGAGGAAAGTAGAGGGGATCATAAAAGCGAAGGGGAGTTAAACATCATTTTCATGAAATCATGGTTGCAAGAGTGCAGATGTCCGGAAAGATTTGACATAGTGCATATACCACTGTGGCAGTTAATAATTCTTAATTTTTTAAGAGATGGTGCTGGAAACAGGAATTGGTTCACAGTCTAATCTCTGTCATTTCAAGTTAGCGCCAAATTTTTTTCGTATGGTAAACACGTCGAGTTTTGAACCAAATAAAAAGCATTTGCATTTCGAACCAAATAAGACGCGAGTGAAAGCCATCGTATACTTGTGGAAACTTACGGTAACAATGTCCCAACCCAAGATTGTTGTGTGCGTTGGTTTAGAAGAGTCAAAAGCGGTGATTTCACTTGAAAGACAATGCTGTGCATTTGATGGGATCAGAAGGGTGCCGTGTACAATGAACTTCTGAAACCAGGTGAAATAGTTAATACTGTTCGCTACCGTCAACAAATGATTAATTTGAACCATGCATTGATCAAAAATGACCAGAATGGGCTAGAAGACACGGACAAGTTACTTTTCAGCACGACAACACCCATCACACACTGGGAAAGCGGTAAGAGACACCTTTTCTGCACTTGGCTGGGAACCTTTTCTGCACCCCACCCCCGGCGTACTCATCAGACTTGGCCTCTTCCGACTAGCACTTGTTTTCATCTATGTCTCACGCACTTTCCAAGAAACACTTTTAACAATTACGAAGCTGTCGAAAAATGGCTTGATGACTGGACCACCTCAAAAGATGTACGGTTTTTCAGGGAGGGCATCCACAACTTGTCACAGAGATGAGAAAAATGTGTGGCTAGCGATGGTGGTTATTTGAATAAACAATTTTTTTTACCTTTCTCCCAAATTAAACGTGTTTTTTAAGGAAAAATTATTAACCACCACTGGCCTACTGAAAGTTCCCATAAACGTATATCGTATGTCCAGTCCACCTTGCCCACCGAATCAAGGCTGTTTTGAAGGCGAGAGGAAGATTAGCTTTCTTAAATAAGCGGTCATAATGTTTTGGCTGATTAGGGTATTATCATGTTTCTTTTTCCGAAAGCATCACTGGTTATAAACGTATAAACCACGTTGACATTTCTTGCACATGTCAGAAGGGAATTATGAGAAAAAAGTGTAATTAAATGATAGATAACGCACAACTGGCAACATCTTAATAAAATTTTTGTTAAAAATATTTCCTGTAGCAATATTCTACATTGACAAAATCAACATAAAATGTGGGTTTTTTTATATTGCAGATAATAACAGGAATCGTCGTTCAATCTCAGTATTCCACGTGGAGGGATGAGAAGCAGGTGATCAAGCAATTGAACTCGCTGAAAATGGTACGTCCTCGGTCAAATATTGTTAACTCCTCCCTTTATTAAGTTAGAAAAATAAATTTTTGAGCAGATTGTATTTTAAATACATACCATCAACATGATTTTTCTAAATTAATAAAACCTTACTTTTCCCTCGATAATTTTATTTTGGAAAATTAGATTAATTGCATCATAATGCCATATTTGCATTAAAAACATAACAACTTGTGCTAATGCTTTTTGTTTAGTAGAAATTACAAAATATACGTGAATATCTTGTAAAAAAAATACTGATTTTAGTAAGATGAAATTCATTTGTAAATATAAAAATGTAAATTTTTTTCTTCCTCATTTGTTTTAGTCTCCGTCGAGCATCAGCGAGTCTGTACATAAAGCTTTGCCCTTAGGGAACAACTTGGCACTATCGACCGACTCGCAGTTCAATCGGTGCTATGAAAATCTGGGTTTCACAAGCCAAACGGAAATTCGACCGTCCATCCTTGTCAACGGCAATGATGCGCCGACGGCCAACGGCAGGATACAGAGGTAAGAGGACGTTAATATCAATTAAAATACAGGGTGATCAGAAAGCCTCTCCATGATAGAGAAATCTAATTAAACAAAAAATTGTTCTCATATCCTTAATAAACCTCAACATGTGTCCCTTTCATTGGTCGGAGAACATCCAAACAATATTCAATTTTTCGCCTAGTATTCGCAAGTATTCTTTATCGCATTATCGCATCCGTTATTCTCGCCCACAAAGTGTACATATCGGGCCCTTGTGTGTAGAAAACACTTTGTCTTTAACATATCCCCATAGGAAAAAGTGTAATGGAATAAAATCCAGAGAACATGGAGAACCATCCCTTCCAAACCATCGGTTGGTAAAAGTTGAATACAGGAATGAACGTACAGATAATGCCCAATCTCACATAGGGCGCACCATTCTGTTGGAAAACTATCCATATCTGGAACTCTTGTAATTGAGGTGATATATAGCTCGCCAGTATATCCAACAAACCAGTCCTTAACACAAGATTCAGAGAAAAAATAAATCCTCGCTATAGCCGTTATTTGCGTTTAAAGTAGAGCCTACGATTTTTGACGGGTAATAAAAGCACACGGGGACACGGATCCCGTGTACCGTGTACCTGTGACTTAAGGATCCGTGTTCTTAATACGCGTGTAAATATGAATGACGGTACCCGTGTATCCGTTTAGACGGGTACCGTCATCCGTGTATTTTTTATACACGTGTCCGTTCAAGACATTCAAGCTAAAATCACGTTGCAAACAACATGTTTATTTTCTGAAAACCAGGAGTCTAATAAAACTATAAACTTCTATATAAAACGTATTTATTTTTTAAACAGTTATCCTGTAAATTATTTTCTGTTTTAAGTTAACTTTGTACATTAAAACATTGCTTTTTTGAGCAAATTTGATATGACGATTTTTCCATTTTTTTTATTGAACTGTGATAAAATTTTGTGAATAAAATTTTGAGAATTGGCATTCAATTTCTTCAGTTCTTAATGAAAGTGTGTGATATATGATCAGCAATTGGTTAGTACAAAACACCCCACTGAGCTTAAATGGTTTATTCCTCTAATGCAAATATAAATTTACAAAATTCTACATGAGATCATGGTAGATTTTTAAGTATATTTATCAGTGAAGTGAACCATTATTTTATAACTTATGATTTTAGAAAATAAGGCGTATTACTGTGATCATTCGATTGCTATAATTAGCAATTGTACATAGTGTAAGTGTATTGTTTTTTTTTCTTGAATATTATTTTTTATTGTGTTTTTCTTTCTGATATCTGATTCAACAATATAAACGCTTGAATATCCGTGAAACTGAAATACACGGGTACCTGTGTACACGTGTACCTATACGGTATACGGATACACGGGTACACGGGTACACGGGATTTTTGGATTTTTCCTTTCCGAATATGGTCAAACGTGGAACTAGTGAAATCCCACCATGGTCCCTTCCTGCACCAAACATCAAATTTGATCTGTTCAAAAGTAAGAAATCCACTCTGTTAGAAATAGAAGTAAAAGTAAAATTTAATAATTTCTTGCATGGCATCTACAATCATACTTCAATTTTTACAGACGGATCCAAGTCTGATAACGGGGTTGGCTGTGCGTTCTTAGTTAAGAACACTATATTTTTAGGTATTGGCACCCGTGATGCTGTAAATACACGGGTCAATACACGGACGTATTAAATACACGTGTACCCGTGTATTTTGGTACACGTGAAATAGGGAGCTCTAGTTTAAAGGGATGGGCTAACGTACCATCCTTTAAAATAACTTTCTGAAATGAAGAGCACAATACAAAAAAAATCTGTGTCTCCCTATGCAGCCTAGCTTTTGTTTTATTCAATTTCTTTATCAGGGAGAGACTTTCTGATTACATGCAGTTGTCGAAATTTTGTTGCTGTTCACAAATTCGGGCAGACAGAAAAGGGGAGAGAGTTGTTTCTTTGCGTTTGTTTTAAAATATCTTTCAAAACCTTCACGTAATTATTGGAGGCGAATTTATTCATTGGAATTATCTAAAAATAACTGAGCGTTTTACAATTAGTTTCCCTCCAAAAGCATATGACAGTGGGGAACCAGTTAAGTAATTTTGGTAATTTATGTAACTTAGTTAGCTAATTAAACTGACCATCCCAATTTTGAACTGATGGCAAGCATCTTAAACCGGTGCATTTCGATTGGTAGAATTGACAATTGGGCGAAAATATCAGTTGGTCGAAAATCGAGTGAAAGAAGTTAAAAAATTCAAACTTATACATGTATGTCGGTGGAAGTATTAGGTCCCTTAGTCTCCTTACGGAAGAAATCAAAGATAAAAGATCAATTAGGCAACCAAACGGGGAAAAGGTTGAGATGCATTTCATTTAGTTATGCATTAATATAAAATACCTTATATTTAGATCCTTTCTTTTTTTTGTTAGCAAGTCCTTCACCACCGAATTTCTTCACACTGGGTTTTTTCATTTCGCGATTTCGCATGCCAGCAACTTCGAGACATAACTAGAACAGTTATCGTTTACGCACTTGGTTTCGGCAACCCATCAGTTGCCGGAGGCCAGAAAATCAAGAGCAACGCATTCGGCGACGGAGAAGTTGAGCAATCGCTGGAGTGGCTTATTTCTATTGACGTCTACGCACTAAGCGAGCAACCACCCCTTCCCGGTCGCTTTTTTTGTTTATATCTGTGAACGGCGTGGCTTCACAGACATTCACGGCCGGCCCGAGGACGATGCGAACGGTGTGGCTTCACAAAAAATTTCCGCGTTTCTGAAGTCCCACACCTTGATTTATCACGATCAAATATTTATTAAATTAGGCCCCGAAATAGCATTTTATGTGATTTCTCGCTTTTTCTTGGCCCTTGTCATCTACCTCTTTGTCTCTTGTCAAAAGATTTTTTTCCTATTAAAAACCCTGTGGATTTCGATACGGAGAGGTTTATCCTAAAAATAGAAAAGAGAAGAGCGAAAATATTTTGAACATGTCTTTATTTCGACGTTATTGTAATAGGGGGGTGCACCCAATATTTCTTTTTCCCCTTTTTGCTTTCTTTTTAATAATATCTATATTGCGCTACATCTTTTGTCCATCTTGAGAGGTAGCCGGCCGAAGCCGAACGAAGGCGAGAATGATTTGTTTACCAATCGGTCTCCCGTCTTTGGTTTCATGTTGTTTCTGGTTGTTCGAAACCACAGTTGCCAGCAACTAGTTGCTAGTGCGTAAGAGGCCTTATAGCCTGTCCAACAAAAGTTGGACAAGGCGTTTCCAATTACATTTCCAGTTTAAATTGTCACACATTGTTAATTTTACTGAGTAACAATATGCAACAATTGAAATGGGAAGTTTAGCTGGACAGGACCAGCTAACGAAAGTCGGACTGGATATAGTTATTACTAGTGCTTGCAGGTAACTAAAAAAATGGGAAACCAAGACGGGAGACAAGTTCAGTATTGCATGAGACAGAGAAAGAGATGGTCTGGCTGCTGACTGGTTGCTCTAACAGTACAAAATAAGAAAACTGAGTTTTCCACCTTCCTGGTTACCAAGTGCGTCGCTCTTGATTTCTTAGTCTCCGACAATCAACTGGTTGCCGTAAAACCATTAATCTAGTTACATAGAGTGGTTGTGTCAACCTGGTTACGGTGCATCATCATCAAGTATTCTGTCTTTCGACAGGTCCAGACTTAAAACCTCTTTCTCCATCCATCCCTATCCTGGGCAAGTGTCTTCAAGTTGATGTGCGAATTACCTGATTTCAAACAATAAAACAGTTTGATTCTTCTTCTTTCTCTGGAAAGTTTCCCGTTAACTATATCTTCAAGCGTGACCTTTATAACTCCACTACCTGGTAAGATGTGGCCGATCCAGTTGCTTTGTCTCTTTCTGATTGTACTATGTTCCCAAAACATCTACATTTTTATCTTTGTCAGTCTACTTTATCTGTGTCATTCTTCTCAAAGTCCACATTTCAAATGCTTCCAGCTTCTTTATGTCAGCCTTCCTAAGTATCAACGTTTCTGAACCATATAATGCCACACTCCATGCAAAACACTTCATCAGTCTTTTTGCAGCTTCAAATTTAAAGGACTAACTAACAGTTTCCGATGCTTCTGGAATGTCACTTTCGTCATCGCGATTCTGCCCTTGATCTCGTCATCGCATTTACAATCTTCATTGACAATATTTCCTAGGTATCTAAAGGTTCGAATTTGTTCTATTAACTGCCCATTCAAACTTAACTTCATCGTCCGATACTCCATACTAATTTTCATCATTTCGGTTTTCCTGACATTAATTCGCATTAAAGAAGCATTCAGGGGTTCAAGCATATGCTGAAGCTCCGTTATCTGTTCTGCTAGAATGGCCAGATCGTCTGCAAACCAAATGCACTAGATTCTTCTTCCTCCCATATTAATCCCAGACTCTTCGCTCTAAGCATTGTTGATAATTTCTTCTAGGTAGATGTTAAAAAGTGCCTCACTCCTCTTCCTACCTTGATGTCCTGTGTTTCAAGACGATAAACTTTCAGCATCACGGTTTGCTCCGTTATAGATTTTCAATCAGACGATGCCTTTTTTTTCAAAATAGCCATATGAGTATTCAACTTATTCCGTCGAATGCTTTTTCTAAATCCACTAAAAAAAATGTTAAGTTCTCTACTTTTCTCTAGATACCGTTCTCCAATGTTCTCAAGAGTCCAATGGCGTCTCTAGTTCTCACGCTTCTTCTAAAATCGAACTGATTTTCTCCAATCTGTACATCCAGCTTCGAGTACAAGCTGCATGGGAAATCAAACAAATGGTCCTGAAGTCTTCGCGTCTCTTCGCATTACTTTTATCACTAGCGGTATCATAATTGTTTTCGTGAATCCTTCGTCCATTGTTCAGTTTAGTAAATTTCATTACAGAATATGGTCAGTTCTTTTATTCTAGTGTCACCCGTGGCTCTAAAAACTCCACAAATTTATCTCTACACCTATTGCTTTGTTCTTCTTCATTTCATTCAGTGCCTTTTCAACTTCTACCGGAGGGATATCTATATCATCTTCATCTACAGTTTCCCTTTCTTCAAGTACGATTTTTGTAGGTTTTCCTTGCGTGTCAAAGAGTTCGTAAATATTCTTCCCAAGTGCAAATAATATCTTGTTCCTCCATTATCCTCTCGCCATTCATCCCTTCGAGATCAGTTAAATGATTCTCTGCGGTACGCCACTTCATATCTTCCTTTTCTGTCGAATTGTTCAATTTCAGCGCATTCTTTCTTAAGCCACTCTTCTCTTGCTTTAAAAGTTTTTCTTCAGAGTCCGTTGTTAAGCTGTTTATACTTGGCTTGACCTTCCGTACAGTTGACACCCTTCCATCCTTCTCCCATCCATTTTTTTTTCAACATGGCAGTTGTAATCCACAGTTTCTTCTCCTTGATTCCTTTTTAAACCCAACAAGTTCGTGTGCTACATCCTTCACAACTGTCTTCAGATTATTTCAATTGTAATTTGCTGTATTCCCATCTTCCTTTCCTCCATGCTCCAAAACAAGCTCCTCTTGTGTGCAACTTCAGTCTCGAAGGCATTCCTGGTTTCTCCGTTATTCAGCTTCTCTAACACCCATTTCTTATTTGGCTATCCACGTTTAATTCGTTTCAACTCAGCTTCATCTCAGCAATAACCAAATTGTATGTCTTCTCCAGGGTGTGCACATGCCTGTTTCACACTGTTACTATATCTTCTTTGAATCATAATGTAATCCAGTTGATTTCTCGCATCATGTCCAGGTGCTTTTCAAGCATAAATTCTTCACTTGTGGTTCTTGAAACAAGTGTTCATCGCCACCATTTTATTTTCCTTACAGAAGGCAATAGGTTGCTGTCCTCTGTTATTTCGATTTCCCAGTCCAAACCCTCCCATCGCACGTCGGCTCATATCTGAATAGGTGCAAATAGTTTTCCATTATTTTTTGCCCCCGCAGTTCAGAATTCAATAGAACCCATTCTATATCAATTGTTTTAGGCCTCCATTGATACTAATGGTCCTGCTGCCAGGAACGACGAGATTCTTTGGTCTGCATTTCTTCATGGATCTGTACGGTGTAGCTAGATGAGTCAGCGGTGTACAAAAGCAGTGTTTTTCCGTAATATGACGATGATACTATTTCCAAGATGTAAAGCGATAATATTTATGCCTTGGAAATGGTATCACCGTCAAACCCCCATTTTTTGAATAAACTGCTTCGACTCAGAGCTCTAAAAAGTTCCGACTGAATTCAAACTCCTATTTCAGCCCTCTGCCGAAGAGAATGGGGTGACTAGATGGAGGTCTCCACGGTCTTATCAAGCACATAGCGCCAAAGAAAAGCAACCGTGCGGGATATAGCGTCGCGCTCGGGTTTGTGGGGACTGAGCTTTCTTGCTTTCTGATTGGCTTGATACTTACAATGGACGGCCCAGCTTGTTTGGCACAATTCAATGATCAAAATGCATACCATAAAAGACTTCCTTTTCAACAACATGCATATTTTGGTATTTTCGAGCAATCGTCAATTCAGTCAATTGAAATTTGATCGGTCATTACAAACTGACCTATCTTAAACCGATGACTATGAATCATCGTTCGCGGCCCTTAGAATCTTTTTTTTTCAAACTTAACTGACACATTTTTATCCAAATTTTAATGAAATAGCGCGTTTAAATAAATTTCTGTGATTTAGATTGTTATAGTGGAAAAACCAAATTTCAATAAAGTGGAATTTTAAAAATAAGTTGTAACATTAAATCATCCAATTTTTGTAATTGTTATACTTAACAACTAAATGAAGATGTCATTTGTTTTCCAGATCGATATCATCAGCTTCTCAGCTGCAGTCGCCTCGCCAGAATTCATTCTACGGAGGCTCTCTCCCAGGCCATCATCCCGATATTGAAGGAGGTTGGCACCAGTTGCATCCCATGGGCTCTCATTACAGCACTCACTACAGCACCATGAACGAGAGTGATGCTTTCGATTTCAACCAGGGAGTTTTCCCTGTCGACAGTAACATCGAGCTCGATCCAAAGACGGGCGTCCAGCTGCACAGTTACCGTCCCCGTTCGCTCATGTATCTGGACGAAGACGACTATCTGACACGACCGCCGCCGTCCAGGGCTGTCAGCCTCAACTACATCAACCTCCATCCCACCCACTCGACCCAGAGTCTCGACCGGGCCAAATACCTCCCAAAAGGTGCCCGAAGGACTACTTCTCTCGACGCTCTGGACATGTGCCATCAACACGACGTCCACCTGCAAAAACTGCCTATGAAGCCGTTCGATTACCTGAACAGGCCGGGCAGCAAACAGAGCGAAATGGACAGCATCTCTGACGACGCTCACAAAATAGGCGACGTTGCCTTATGAAACTCGTGGGATCCAGACAGAGACTGGAATGTTATGCTACCCGTGATTCTGTTCTATTGTAAACTGTGCAAGTGCCTTATTAACGCTCAGTTAAGTGTCCAATTAACTTCGATAAAGGAGCCAGTAAAACTCTTGTGTTTTCTATTAGACAATTTTATTTTTCCTTTGTTTCAAGCAATACAGAGCGCATTCTGAAAAGATATTTTTTATGTAAATATACATATTTTTATTATCCCATTATGTATAAATCCGAAATTACGACAATGTACAAATAACAAAGTGGACTATTTTACGTCGATTTTAACAATGACGCGTTTCCTTTTGAAATCAAAGTAGATGATAATAAATGAAAATGATATATGGGCCGTGTGAGCTGTTTTTATCCACTTTTTAACTTCTTTTAATCTAAACAGAAGCAAGCTAAAATCTTAAATGTGTTCACACAAATTTGATAAAGTGACGAAAGAGAAGAAAGAAACGTGTTCATATTAAAAGGATGAAATAAATTTTAAACCGTTGAATGCGCTGTGCAATAAATATAAATGAAATTTATGAAGAAATAAATGTTTTATATTGATTCTTTTTTCTCTCTTTTAATAAATAAGAAGAATTTTAACTTCTTTAATTAGTTTTCTTATTGGGGCAAATACAATGTACGTACATTATTTTTAACACAGGTATTGGCTGAGCCAACACCACCTAAACTAGAAAGCCGTTCACGAAATTATTATTTATTGTTACACCATCATAAATAGGCCAAATTTAGACCTTATTAGGGCTTATTATTTAGGGCTTACGATTAACAATGGCTTAGGTGGTGTTGTAAAAATAAATAACAATTTCGTAAACAGGCCTTCTCGTTTAGGTGGTGTTGAAAGCCTGTCCATAGTGCTACAAATGGTGATCCAAAATGAAACAATGTTTAGAGTTAACTTGCAGCAACGCCTCTAGTTAAAAAAGAACGACCGAGTTGCTTCCTTGAAATTAGAAAAATGATTTATGGCATTATTAAGATTTGGGCCGGTAACATGTTTATGTTAAAGTAAATTAAATGAGATCAGAGGTGCGCTAGGTAGATTTGCTTTCTTGAAAATTAGTTTTGAAGTTTATTTTGTAATACTCTCGAACCTCTCTATAATGACTTTTTCCCCTATAACGAATTTTTAATTTGGTCCCAACCTAGATAAATATGTAAATCTTGAGTATTAAGCATATTTCTGTCATTGGTATAATAATTTTTTTCGGGAGTGACCAATGATTTCTTTATAAGGAAGTCATGTTAAGGTTATTTGTCGTGGGTCGGAAATTTTTTCTTTGGACCGGCGGTCAATAAACACTCCAATACAATATGAAAATGTGACAAAATATCTTTTTGGAATCCGCATAAGATAGTGAACAATTATCCACAGCAAAGTTGAGAGATCGCTATCAGCGCTACCAGGTGGCAAAGCGAGAAGATCATTGTTCAAAATTTCGCGAGCTATTAGGCAGGCTTTCCTTATCTTCGTAGGCTATGGCTGAGCATATATGGACATAAGAATTAACCACAGGCGTAGCTAAGGGCGGCTAAGGTGTGCAAAGTATACATGCGCAGCCCGGGGAAAGGCGTCATCTATATATAGAGGGTGAGCGCTGGAGTTTTAAATTCGTCTTAAATTCAGTTTCTTGAATCTTCGAAAATCGCTTGTGTTGAAGCGTTTCTTAAAGCAACACCAAAATAACATCCTTAGAGCCAAGATAATGCGCAATTAACTCATCTGCTTATTTCACGCATGATAAGATTATATTCTACATGAAACTCCAGCACCACCTTTTGGTCAAAAATGTAACTAATATAAAAAAAATATTTTTCATTATAAACAAAAATCCCCCGTGTTTCTGAGCATTTCTGTGCAAACCCAGTTTTATTGTAAATAGTTTAATAATTATAAGGTTTTAAAAGTCTACTGACTTTTGGATCACCCAGTATATAAAGAAGAATGTTTGTTTGTGGGTTTGTTTGTGTGTACTTAATAGAACTCTACAGTTTTATTCCGATCTTGATGAAACTTTGCACACATGGTCTTCAAAGCATGAGGAAGGTCACTGTCTACCTTAAATTTCGAAAAATTAATAATTATCGATAAAAAATCGATATTCATGGTTATGGCTAGGCATACTAACAAGAGGTATCGCATGACCAACAATGCCAGGCAAAGTTTGCATCAACAATGGTATCATCACGCAACAAAGTTTGTGCATATAAAATTAATGTTGATTAAGCCATGTAATGAAGATTCATTCCACTTCTGCGAATTATAAAACAAAATGATTTGTAATAATGATAGAATTCCTGTTGTTTGGGCTTTTCTTAGAATTGATAGTTCTTAGAACATAACAGTTTCTTGAAAATCTTTAAAAAAGAACAATGACTGTAGATAATGGAGAGTTAGCAGACTATTGAGAAACTGAGCAAGTAGTAAGTAACCCAGTGATTATCGAAGTTCCCAAGCGGCCGTCGACGATGCAAGCGTGTCAACTGAGGAAACTGCGATTCCTAGACCACACAAAAGGATGAAAGCCCCAGTTTTGCTTCAGAACATCTAGAGCAAAATACAAATTGTATCAACAGATTACAAGTAGTGAGTAAACCACTCGGAATTGTTCTGTTTACCTACAACTGTAATTATCCCGGACAACGCCGGGTGCCTCTGCTAGTTTCTTATACAAATCTACAGTTTTATTCCGATATTGATAAAATTTTGGACACTTGTTCTTCAAAGCAAGAGGAAGGTCATTGTCCATATCAGATATCGAATAATTAGTAATTATCGATAATAATCAATACTCATTATAAGAGGTAAGGTTCAATTTGTAACAATGCATAGAATTCCTGTTATTCACGGTTTTCTTAGAATTCTTAGTTCTTAGAACTTAAGATTTTCATGAAAATCTTTAAAAATAAGCACTAACTGGAGATAATGGAGAGTTAGCAGACAATTGAGAAAGATTGGAAAGGCGACAGAGGAACCAGTCCCTTTGCTCAGTGTTGCATTGGTTTCACCAGCACACTACTGCAACTGAGCAAATGGTGAGAGTGTTAACAGAAAAAACTGCGACTGCTAGACCACACAAAGTGATGAATGACCAAGTTTTGCTTCAAGACATTGAGAGCAGATTGCAATTGCAACAACAGTTTACGAAGATCTCCAGGCGTCGGAAATATCTGAACAACGTGAGCTTCGTCACAGCAGGAAATCGCAGAATTACTGAAAACCAATTTGTGTTATTATTTAACTTCTTGAGGTTGTTCTGTATACCTACAGCCAGGGCCGGATTTTCCTATAGGCTAACTAGGCTTCAGCCTAGGGCCTCAAGATCAAGAGGGGCCTACATTCATACTACTCATAATGGAATAGCCTAGGAATTGTCTATTTCTACTTAATCTCAGTCTATTTTACAACGATGTAATCATTTTGAAAATTAATCTTGAAATATCAAGAAATACTATTTCCGAAAATTCAAATAAGGAAATAAACGAAAAATATAAACTCGTGATGCCTAGTTCGATTCCAGATCGTGGATCATGTGTTTCTATTTTTCGTTTATTTCATTATTTAAATTTTCGGAAATTTTCCTAGATCCTTCAAAATTAAATCATCAAGCTCCAACAAAGGAACAAAAACTCCTGCTATTGGCACCAAAGAAATGATACCCAAATATCTCTCCTAATGTAATTTATAGTTGTTTATAATTGGGATATTCCTGACAATAACTTCCTCAACCAGACTCTGTATTAGAAATGTACAATCTATTCTAAAAACGATTTCACTTAAGTAAATGGGGATACCGACATTTCGTTACAAGACAATTCGCGACAAACACAGCTCATTCCGAAGAATTTGCCAGACTCACAGCTTAAAATTAACAGAATGCACCACAAATTTAATTATGAATTTATGCAGTAAATCTTGCATATTTTAACATACAAAAAAGCGAATGTAAGGTCATTTTATTCTATCATTAGTCTATTAAAAAGCGTCGCTCAAGATTATAACAGAAGAAATCCTAAAATCATGCACTTTTTTGTTAAAACAATAAAAAAATCATTTTAACAACTTCAATTATACATTCAAAAAAGCAAATGTTGAATCATTTAAACATTTTAGAATCTTACAATGTCTTTTTAATACGACTTGTCGCAGGAACAAATTGCCCGTCGCGAATTGTCTTGTAACGAAATGATGTATTCCAAGTAAATGATGTTCGGCTTCCTTGCAATACATTAAACCAGTGAGACTGTCAGAAAAACAGACTACCCAATTCATCGTTTTTTTGTTTAAGCATTTCCGGTTGGGCAGCTTGAGCAACAGAATCTAGGTGGCGCTTTATAGTTTCGATGTTTACAATTTTTGTTTCGATTTAAGCAATGGTTAAACGCTGCATGAAGATGAGATGACCGTTAATGCTCCAAGAAGATGGGAGCTGTGATGTTGTAATTTCCTATCTGCTACTCTGCGGAACGCGGTTAAAGGATGGAACCTTCTATTTTTTTAGGGTTTAGGGAACGCACACATGGCTAGAAATCTAAATGGCTCTTAAATATTGTGCAGCCAAATACTGTTAGAATCGTTATATCATAAGTGTAAATCATGTTCTGTCTATTAATTACGAGGTTTCAGCACACATTTTACATGGATTTCATAATAATTCTTACAGTATTTAGCCGCACAAAAATTACGAGCCATTTAAGATTGCGTGTGTCCTAAACTTGTATAACCATTTTTGTGTTATTCTTTGTAATAAAAGGTTTACTTTGTAAGTTATTCCTTTGTACGTATAAGTGCCAATAAATATATAAATAAAGATGCCGTAAAATGAGCAAAGGGGCTGGAAGCAACTGGAAGAGGGTATTTTTGAACGGCTCAACCAACAGACACACAACACTTAATAACAACCGATTCACGTCACATAATAGCCTCTTAAGTTTGAGCAACAGAATCCAGAGGGAGCAGCGATAAAAACGTTTACAGATGGGAAAAATAAAAATTGTCCAGTCTCCAGTCTCTCTGTACTGTCTCTGGATTAATCGGTTCAGGCAAGAAGTCGAGTTCGAATCAGGTCGGACGATGCCAAAGCAACAGGGATAAGTAAGATTGTTCAACTGATTTGACTGAAATCTGATTTTAAGCCTTTAAGCAAGTTTTTCTTTGTTATTAATAAATCAATGTATACTTTTATTATTTTAGCAGAAATGCAGTACAATAACCTGATAACTACACGATGAAGTAAGCGATAAGTTGGCAAACCGCGCTCAACAACGACGAATAGACGAATTGAGGCTGAAGGTCAAGGGCTACTTGAAAAAACCCGATTCCTATCATTTACTTTCTACACTCAAACGAGTGTTGCGTGATCTTTTCCTTGAGGAACCAGTCATGGGTTTGAGGATATTTTTAACGAAAGTGGCGAAATTTTCGTGGGGAAAACGTGTTGCTACGCAACAACAATAGAGTACATAGGTCAATCTTTCGACAATAGGAAGGAGTGATACCATCACTGAGGAACAAGGAACTACACAAGAGAATATCTTTTGCTTAGGATGGCCTACACAAATAAACTGTTTTTGCCTAAAAATATATTTAACTATTTTTTATCGATTTATTTATCATTTTTACATTTCTTAAATATCCACTTCAGGATAATTAAGGGAATTACAAGGGAATTACAGGGAATATATTTTAAACTTAAAAAATAACAATGAGAAAAATTATTTTAATGTAGCTTCATATCAAAACATGTTGCAATAATATTGTTTCATACAAAATAGTAACAATTTATAATAGCATAAATGTTAGAACTCAAATATAATTTAAAAACATGTATGCATGTTTATAAAATAATATAAGAAATACGTAATACACCTGGTCTGAATTTTGCGACAGCAGTTTTCCTTCCCTTCCCTCTTCACCTATTCATTTGAACCCGTCCTGTATGGAGCCTGTTTCAAATTGAGCGTTTTAAAATGTACCAGGTCTCAAAACAGGATATAATGCTACCTTTAAATTAAAGGCATTTTGTAGCGATTGAAGTAACAATAATGCAAGGGCATGACATTTTTACTACGAAGCGATGAAATGGGCGCCATTCTTTTTCACTAGATCAGGAGAGGTGAGTGGAGAATTCGCTACTCAAGTGGCGAAAATTTGGAGTGACAAACTCTCCTCTCACTCCAAAATTTTGCGTTAATGATGCGATGAGGACAGATCTTCCCTCGAATGCGGTCACTGGAGGAGAAAACCTTCCTCGACTCGACTCGAGTGGTTATTTAGACCGCCTAGTGATCTGATGCCATTACATATTTTTCATGAAATAATTAGTAATAGAAAATAAACTTTAGGTTTGCTTCAGATTTAACACAGTAATAGTCTTCTAAATGTATAAATTATAAATCTATTATGGTATTTTAAAGGAAATAGCTACCAATCTTTTGAAATGAAATATCTTCTGGGTTTATGCTTAAAAAATAACGTTATCTGCAAACAAAGTTGTATTTTCATCTCAATACAATACAAAAAATTGGGAAAAAATCTATACAGAGTGATCCAAACTTATCCAGCATAATTATTTAGGAACATTGTATGGTTCAAATGGAACAAAAATGTCATATAAACATTACATCTAGTTTCGTTCGTGTGTGAGATATCGACGTTTGTCTATTTTCTTGTAGAGTTGTTAAAGCAAATCACTTTACTGCAAAACACTTGAGAGTGCAGATCACTTTTATTCTGCAAACTGACAGAACATCACATTGAACTAGAAAACAAAACTAAAATGATACAAGGAATAAGAATAAGAAGAAAGTAACAAATCAATATCGAGGAAGCCCCTCAAAATGGTTGCCCTCAGCTGCAATGCACTGGCTACATCTTCGGACAACTGAGCTAGTAGCTGCCACGATCTGGTCGGGTGTAACTGCTCGATTACAAGCTTGAATGGATGCAATGAGCTCATCTCTGGTGGTGGGCGGATTGCTGTAGACCTGCTCCTTCGGTGTTCCCCATAGAAAAAAATCTAATGGGGTGAGGTCCGGTGACCTCTGAAGCCACTGGACCACCTCTACCGATCCATCTGTCCGGATAATTGACATTCAACCAGTCTCGCACTCCTTTACCAAAGTGGGCCGGGCATCCGTCCAATTGCAATCGGAGGTTTCTTCGTACATCCAATGGCACGTCCTCCAAAATAGACAAAAGTCGATTCTCACACGCGATCGAAACTAGATGTAATGTTTATAGGACATTTGAACCATACAATGTTCATAAATAATTATGCTGGATAAGTTTGGGTCACCCTGTATATATAAAGACGAATGTTTGTTTGTGGGTTTGTTGGTTTATTTGAGTGTTTGTTTGTTTATTTGTTTCTTATACAAATCAACTGTTTTATTCCGATCTTGATGAAATTTTGCACAATATTGTTAGGCAAGGTATGTTTGTGGAACAATAGGTATCAACAATGGTATCAACACGCAATTCACCAACAATATGTATATATCTAATGACCAACAATGCAAGGCAAAGTTTGTGCTTTATAAATAAGACAAGATTTTATCCGCGCGCAGTTTGCGCGGTAATTAGTTTCAAATTCTATTCATATTGTTGCAAAACTCGCACATTCAAATTGTTCTCCTTTATTTACAGTTTGATAAAAATTGTTGCTCAGACAACAATGATCGGGTGACTTTTCAATAGACGATTTCACGTTAACATGATAATGAGATACGCGCATGCGCAATAGAATTTCCGGAGGGCAAGAAAATTAAAAACGGCTGCACAAAACTGCGAAATGCAACTAATAAAGCAGAAAACTAGGTTGCTTTTTGGTTTTTTTAGATTTCCCACAAATAAACACCAGTAAAATATTTTTAATCTTCAAACGTATTATTAATTACTGTTATTACACTAATCTAGTTAATATAATACAAAAAACTGATTTTCTCACCTTGAAAAATTTGTAATCGTGCATCTCCTGCATCAGTATGCTTAACGGCTCATCAAATGCCTTGAATGTGGATGCACTGTCATTATGGAAGTATTTATAAATGTCTATAACTCCCAAGTTAGGCAGGTTATTTAATATCTGATCATTGAATACTTCATCATTGATACTAATATCTGGAGAGTTCTACTTCTTCGGGTGATGTTCCCTACGAGGGAATTCTGCCCCATCACAGTGATACATAAGGACTGCTACAGGAGCAGAGTTTGGTTTGTTTGGTATTAACGTCCTTTTCAACTGCTATGGTCATTTCAGGACGGCGTTATAGGGGCTGCAAATTTTGCCTCGCAAGGGTTCTTTAACGTGCAGCCGGCAAACGACTACACGTGTCCAACGGCTTTGCTTCCCTTCCGAAGGATTTTCCCCCGAAAAAATCCTCGTCGTCCTCGGCCGGGATCGAACCCGCGTCCTCGGGCATCAGAGGCGATCACGCAACCACTGAGCTACCAAGGCCGATATCTGGAGATGAATGACAGCAGTATTATCTACTCTTTGCTCCTTGGTTGCAATCACGTTTTCTTTTTTTACTCCAATATTTTTTTAATTAGAATCTTTTTTGTATATTTTTGAATGTCGAATTTGTACTTCCTTGCCTTCTTTAGTTTTATTAAATCTTTCTCTTGAAAAACAAACGTATTTTTGTCGTTATTAGACAAACGCTAGCGCTTGTGATGCATTGGTTATCCAATCTTTCTCTGCGCTTTGCCCTCCGGAAGCAGAACAGCGCATGCGCCAGTGACGTCGTGCTCCTTACTGTGAAAGGGTCTATTCCGGCGTGTGCTTCAAGACAGCGCGAATAATGCTTAAACGTGCAACAACAATGCAAAACTGATTTCGTGACGAACGCACATGTTCTCCTTTATTATAGTTTAATTCTCCTGTTGTTCGGCTTTTCTTAGAATTGATAGTTCTTAGAACTTAACATTTTCTTGAAAATCTTTATAAATGAGCACTAACTGGAGATAATGGAGAGGTAGCAGACTATTGAGAAAGAGTGGAAAGTTGACAGAGGAAGCAGTCCCTTCGCTCGGGCGACAGTTGACGATATAACTAATAACAAAGCATAAATCAACTCGACTCTTCAAATCAAAAGCATACTGTATTATGCTCTATAATAATCGTTCGAAGAATACATGTTAATTGGTCAGAAAAGAACGAATATTGGTCAGAGAAGACAGAAAGTTATCCGGGCATCGGAAACATCTGAACAACGGGAGCTTCGTCTACAGCAGGAAATTGTACAGTTACTGAAAACCAATTTGAGTAATTATTTTGTGTGCCCAAATGAAAAGGAGACTTTCACAGTAGCGCCATTGTATCTAATCGAAGTTGATAAATATGTTTGTCGGTAGACGTAGCCTCATCCCGGCTCTCCACGTCCAAAAACTTACTCTGCCATCAAGGCCGGAAAAGTGATGCTCAGTTTCTTTTTCGACGAAAAATGACCCATACTCCTCGACTGGTTAGAACGGGTTGAAACAGTTAACGCTGAACGGTATTGCAACACATTGCTGAAGCCGAAACAGCCCACCGTAAACAAGCGCAGAGAGAAGCTCTCGAAATGGATAGTACTGCTCCAGGGCAATGCTAAACCAGTTGTGGCCAAGAAGACCCTCCACCTGCTGGAAACATTTCGAAAGGAATCCTCAAACATCTTCTGTACATCCCCGACACCTCCCCGTGTGACTCCTATACTTTCAGCCCTTAAAAAAATCACTGACAGGTCATCGGTTCACCTGCGACAAGGAAGTGCAGAACACCGTGGAAAAAGGATCTCTTTGCAACCCAGGATTTCAACACTGAAGCCATCATTCGCTTCTTACGCTCTGAGATCAGTGCATCATTATCAAAGGTAATTAGGTGTAGGCGTCAATGACGCCGTCATGTTACACATTAACTGTACGTCAAATATTCTGTACTTAAAATATTCTGTAATTAAAATATAATCGATAGATATAACCGTAGTCTCCTTTTCATTTGAGCACACCTTATATTTAACTTCTTGAGGTTGTTCTATTTACCTAAAACTGTGATTATCCCGAGCAACGTCAGGTGCTTACGCTGAAGGAGGAAGGTCACTGCAAGTCAAAGTCTCTGCAATATAATTAAGGTTCATTAAGCCATGTAATGATCATTCATTCCACTTCTGCGAATTATAAAATAAAATTGATTTTTAACAATGATAGAATTCCTGTTTTTGTACTTTTCTTAGAATTGACATTTCTTAGAACTGAACATTTTCTTGATAAACATTACTATAATTTTTTTGTATAGATTTGATACAGAGAAATACCAAGTAAATTGAAAATGTGAGAAACAGAAGTTGACATAGATAGTGTTAATAAAATCCTTAAGAACCACTTTTGGATTCGAAAGAGTCGAATTAAGTTATAGTTAGAAGTCGATCCACAAAATTGAATACTAACAATAGAATATTAAAGTGGAGACGAGAATTCAGGCCTAGTCTTTTACAGAGAGTCTTTGACAGCTCGTTTATATGGATATTCCAGAATATGTCGGGAGACAAATGGATCTCTAAATATATGAAAATATTAGTAGACATAAGTAAGTGGGAATTGTAAGATATAAGTAATTCAGCAGGAACGGATCGTTTGTTACGCTGATGAAAACTCATATATTTGGTTTTAGCAAGATTCAGTGATAATTGATTGATAAAGACTTAAAATGCAGAAAGACTGGTTAATAGTAGATTGTAATTTAGCAATAGTACTGTCAGGATGGACAGAATAATATCATACAAAATAGCAAAAGAAGGAGATAAAGACAAGGAAAGATCATTTATAAATAGGTTAAAAAGTAAAGGCGATAAAATAGAAACCTGCGGAACTCCTAAATTACGAATTAACGGGGTTGAAGACTTATTAAATAGAGACAAGGTATATTGACGGTCTGATAAAATGCCAATTTAGCCTTTTAAGGGGTGGACCTCGAATATTATAGAAAAAAGAGAGCTTGAAAATTAAATGGTGAAGAGAAATGGAATCGTAAGCCTTAGAATAGTCAAGAAATAATGAAAGTACATATTTATTGTTTGTCACTTCAACCAATTCGTAACACGCTGTATCGGCTCCGCGTTTAGGAGAAAATCTATGTTGAGCAGGAGAGATAATTCGTTATTGTAAATATATTGAGATAATTGGAAATGGAAAAACTTTTCAAAAATTTTAGAGAATGTAGGTACAGTAGAAATAGGACGGTAGTTGCGGTAATCCTTTGAATCTCCACTTTTATAAAAAAGTATAATTTTGGCCTGGCGATGAGATTTAGGGAAATTCCAGAAGCGATTGAGACATTAAAAATATGAGTTAAAGGGAAAATCAGACGGTAAGAGGCGGAGATTATAATATCTGGGCATAATCCAAGGGGATCAGGAGAAGTAGAAGGTTTTAATTGATGCATAACTTTAGCCATGTCTTCCTGAGAAGCAGGAGTTATAAAGAAGGAAACAGAATAGGTAGGAACAGAAAAAAGGTAAGCCTGAAAGGAGGTGGAAGTAGCCGATGAGGGAGGAAGCAAAATTTCCAGAAACTCAGACAAACAAGAGGAGTGGAAATTTTGCTAGTCAGAAAAAGGTGAAGGAGTCACTAAAGAACCATAAATTAAATGATTAATTAACTTCCATTTAGATTTATTGAAGTGAAACTTCTTATGCGGCGACAACGACGACTTTATTGATATAATATAAGCCACAGATAGCAAAAACATTTTTTTATTTTTTAAAAATGTAGCATCTTTTCATTGATAACATTATTTTGGCATTTGAGAAGCCATGTAATGGAACGTAAAATCATACAAGTGTTATCACCATAGTATAATTAATCTGATGGAACAGATACTTAATCTACATAGGAAAAATAAACATTGTTTTATGAAAACCATATTGGTTTATATAATGGGCTCTACATGAGTACCATTGTTTTGAAAACATATTTCGATGCGTGTCCTACACTGCTGAAGTCATGGTTGGTTGGTTGATTACAAACTTTGGCGTCGACTACTAACGTCATTTGCGCATTTTACACAAGTTATGGATTTCCGGACTCATGTTTATAGGAAAAATATTGTTCCCCGCTACAAACTGTACATGATATTTCATTATTGACCTACCTTTCTGAATCACCCTGTATATGAATAAAAACCAATGTGTGTATATTCTCGATAATCTCTACAATCACGAACTGATGTGCTTTAACATAGTTCGGGAAAGATTTTTAACTAGTTTGCAATGGATTTCATTGCAAATCAAGTAGAGAACCATACATTGATTTTATGATAGCATGTTTTCATACATTTACATTTTGCATTTTCAATAATTACATCCTACACAATTAGTCAAATTTGGCAAATAAAAAAACAAACCTGAATTTGGTTATTCTAAAATTTACCAAAATTCAACTAAATTGAGTGGAGCCAGGTGCCTATTCTAGTGAAAGGATAACAGAATTACTCTACATTAGTTTCTATCAGAAGTGAATATTTGTGAGAAAATGATGTGCTCTGTACAATGATAATGGGCAAAACATGGCTTGATTGTGCAGTATTGTGGCACAGATCTCCGGATACTTGGTCAATTTTGTCTTCATAGACTTTTTCTACAAACTGCTCCTGTAAGTCGTTGCGCAAATAGCCCCGCTGTACCTTAGCTGCCGTTCTTACAGTTTGGCTTATCTTAAATTTATCTGAAATACCAAAAGGGAGAGAAGTGTGTGAAGACCAAGTGATTTTTTTTTATACGAGTTGGATTGAGTCATAGCCTACAAAAATGAGAGAATTTTCTGTCGGGCAGAAAGAAGAGTGCAGGTAGTGATGTCAGAACATTTTCTGCCTTGTGGTTTCTGCCGTTGTTTTTACGCATGTGGAATCCACGCCTTAGACTGTCCAAACAGGGGGGAACCTCTAATTCATAGAGAGAATTGAAATACCGGATACATAGTTCGGCTACTAAATAGCCATCTTCAGCGATGAGAGACAAAAGTCAACTTTTACTTTGAATTTGAGTTGACTTTTGTCTTTCAACGCTGAAGATGGCTACTTAGTAGCCGAAATACGTATTCGGTGTTTCAATTCTCTTTGCGGATTAAAGGTTCCCCCTTTTTAGTTGTTCCATTCCACAGTTTTTGCCTAATTAATTTAAGGCTGGGACATTATAAATGTTAGGGAGCTTTCTTGAAGGAACAAACTTCTGTTGCGGAGAACAACAATGAGCTTTCTAACGACAGCTTCACAATAGGGTCAGAAAGATATCTCATTTTCCATTTGAAAGGAACATAATAAAATAATATGAAATAATAAAAAAAGTAATTTCAATATGAAAGAAATTGAATTTGGAAGGTGTGTATTGTGACGTCACACTTATGTAAAGTCCCTCCTACCCCCATGTCACGCTGTGTCACACTTTTTATATCCCCCTCCCCCCCAGAGCGTGGTATTTCTTGAACGTCCCCTTGTATCGGTGAGAGTACCCGTTCGAGTCGTAAATGTATATCTGCGCAAAGTCCGGCCTCGTCAGAGAAGCAAGAATCCAATTCGATGCCATAATGTACACACCATCGCGTCCGTTAGCCATCTGCTCATCAACATGAACGTTCTCTGGCACTGAGGCGCCGAAAAAAATGAAAGCAAATACCATGTTGTAGGCGCGAATATGCTCCAAGAAATGCCGGTCTTTAAAACAGCAGTTCTTCGGGTGATAGCCAACGAGAAATACAGGCCCCGGCGCAGAAAATTCACCTGACCATACTAGTTCGTGTAACAATGTAATCTTCATTGTTTCCATCTTGGATTTTAACAATCAATATTTTTTTCGTTTGTTGGAAACAATGAAGGTTGAATTGTTGGCCGGACTACTATGATCAGGTGACTTTTCCGCGCCGGGGCCTGTCTTTCTCGTTGGCTACGCATTGGATCGAATTCGTCTTCATGAGAAACTGAGACGCAACGTAATCCAGAACTGATGCCTTATTAGCGCGAACTTCTTCGACAGAGTTTTATTAAGTAACTTAATAAAGAACGTGAACAAATTTTATTTACCGCAGGTACATGCGATCTTCACCCTTCTGGAATTGGGCATATAATTGTAGAACTGATTCAGGAAAAAATTTCTTTCCCAGTGAATTTTATATATATTGTAGCATGCTAAGAAGCTGAACCTCCGTTCTCTGCACGCTCAGCTTTATCTGAAGAGAAAAACCCTTCCAGACATTGATCCTTTCCCTTGATAGCAATCAAAAAGCAAACCAATCCCGTTTCCCAAAAGTCTACTAAACAAACATTTAATTATAAGAGGAAAGTTAAATTTAAATTATTAATTTAAAAGGCAAAATTTAACTCTTGTCTTATGATATAATCCAATTTAACTCTTGTCTTAATTACATTAAACCCCTCTAATTTCTCCAATTTAATATAAGAAAAAAAAAACATTAAGTAAATTTGGAAACTACCCACGTTCCAAACAAATATTTCCTTTATTACAACAAGGGACGAAGTAATAAAAAGAAAAAAGAATAAAATATAAGAGCAAGAAATATACAAAGTGGTTTTTGGTTATAATTTCTTGGAAGGCTTCAACGTCCACTTGAAGAATCTACTGAGCCCAAGACGAGAAAAAAATCGGGGAACTCCAGGCTACCCAAAAGACCAAAGGAAGCTCCGAGGCTGAAAGGTGCAACTTGAGCAAAGTCGAACTCACTAGGAGATGATGGGGTTGTAAATGTCTATCCGTTATGATACCCTCGAAGATGGAAGAAGCCGACGCATTTGTTTGGAAATAAAATATATAAGTAATTAGACAAAAGTTCAAAGTTCAAAAAGTCAATAGTAAATAAAACAACTGAAGCAAACGTGTTCTTCGTTTCCAGGCCGGAAAAAAATTTTTGTTTTCCTTTTTATTCCGTGGCTCTCGAACTAATTAGATAAAAGAGTCTAGGTCCTCGAGACTCGGAACTAGAGCACAGAAGGCGGATTCCCGTAACCAGAAATTGGGATAGGGAAAAAGTAAGGAACCTGCCTGAGAAAAAGTCTAACAAAAAAACAATTGATATATATAGGAAAAAATAAAGCAAAGAAAAAAAATTAAAAACAAATCAGAAAAATTAAATAATAAGCAGTAAAGATTAAAAGGAGGAAAAAAAAATGTCCAAGGACCAGTGGCGGCTCGTCCATAGGGGCTGCAAGGCTGCAGCCCCTCCAACTTAAAATGAAAGTTAAATTTTATTATCGCTATTCTTAATTTTTTATATATTTCTCTAAAAATCATTATTTTCTTTTAGTGGTAAAATACCATTCGAAAGCAAATTTTGTAACTATAGCTGTATTTTGAAATAGTCCGTGTGTTATGCGAGCTTAAAAATTCTTACAAGCCGCCACTGCCAAGGACCCACACAAACGGCAGCAGTCACATCAACGGGAAAATGTAAACCTAAATGAAAACACAAAACAGCAAGAAAACAACCATGGCGACACAAACTTCATATATACTGGGTGAACGTGTACAATTAAGGGAAACAAGTCATAAGGCACTCTATAGGCAATTGTTGATAAGTGGACTGAAGGGCAACGAGCATCTACACATCACAAGGTCCTAAAAGAAAAAAAAAGAAAAAAATAGAGAAGCATAAAGAAATATCAACAAAAATTAAATAAAGACATAATAAAAAAACAACTCAAGGCAGGACTCCAAACAAAAGTAAATACAAAGGTCGTAACATTTGGGGAAAAGGTAGCTTCATGTCGAATCAAACGGAAAAGCGTCAAAAGGAGCCATAACATCCGACGAATCTTTTTTTTGTTGGTAGAGCTTCTCAATTTTGAAGAGGGTGAAACTTGGAGACGTACAGTCAACCGTTGACAACGAGACCCCTGAAGCGGCCAGTCTACTGATGAAAATGGGTGAGCAGACTGGGGAAGGACGTTGGACGTTCTTCGTGTATGTGAAGTGAGTCACGAAGAAACAATTCCTGTCTCTCCCCTTTCCTGCCCATTTTCATCAATAGACTGGCCGCTCCAGGGTCTCGTTGTCAACGGTTGACTGTAGTTTGTTGAGCGTTCTAATTTAACGGTAAGGCGGAACGACATCTGAGAGAATCGTTATGTTTCCCGTCGCAATCAAGTCACATTCATGGTGAGTAGGAAAACGAAGATCGACAACGAGGGAGAATCCCAGCTCCATTGCCGAAATCGCTATCAACTTTGCAGGAAAGCCATACGCGAACTTAATCAGTCCGGAGATGATCCATTCTAAAACCAATTAGATTATCTGAAGGTCTAACGTCTTCGGTAGAAATAATTCCGTAGAAGCCAGCAAATCCTTCTTGCAAATAATAAGCGCTTAGCTAATCCACAGCTAAGGGGAATACTGGAAATGATGGTCCTTTCTCCTTGAAATGATGTGTGCCCAAGCTCGACCTGAAGGCTTCTGACCCGACACCTTTCTGAAAAATTCTGTTATTTTTTCTTTCACGTTCACAACACGTGATTTTTCTCAATCCGACGCTCGCAACCACAAATCAAAAGTCAGGAGACGCTCTAAAAGAGAAGCCCCTAATAACAAAACGAAAGCTTCGTCAACAATGTAACGCGACTAACAAGAACAACAGGAAACCACTATTCCACATCAGATGTTTATTACAACGTATGCGCATTTCGGCAGCCAAGCTGCCTTCCTCAGCGAATACAAGAACTTGATCAGACCAGA
>JAHWFO010061024.1:319188-350684 GCA_023313115.1 Rhysida immarginata | reverse complement strand
AGCCAAGCTGCCTTCCTCAGCGAATACAAGAACTTGATCAGACCAGAACTCCTCTGGTCTGATCAAGTTCTTGTATTCGCTGAGGAAGGCAGCTTGGCTGCCGAAATGCGCATACGTTGTAATAAACATCTGATGTGGAATAGTGGTTTCCTGTTGTTCTTGTTAATCTGTGTCCACAGTTTCTGGCTTCATCTCCTTCTGTAACGCGACTCGTTATATGAGCGATCGCTTCACACAACAATCCAACTAAACGAATATCGTTTGAAATAGATGTCAATGCTAAAGAAAAATTTTTTAAAAGAGGAATAATCCTCAAATAAATAAATATCATAAATATATTATTAAAGAAGAAAAAAATAATCACCCCAAGTTACACGCAACTCCTATCAGTAGACAACCACGAATTCTGATATGCGCAACAGTAACGTGTTTCCATAAAAAAAAATAAAATCTATACGATCCTAACATGTTCCGGAAAAAGGTTTTTCTAATAAAGTTAAAAAAGATCTTATAGCTCAGAAGAAGCACAATCAAAAAATAAAAATGCTTAGCTAAAAAGAATTCACTCTAAAAGTTCTCAGCAAGTAAGCTCGGTCGATGTATAGTCGTCAATACGCACCCGAAATAAATAACAACGTTCACTAATAAAAAAAAAATTAAACATAATCTTATGATTACTTGGCCAGGTACCACATAAAGGATATATATAGATTTCCTCATGATTAATGACCATAGATAGGGGCGAAGACAAAACTCCATATAGACCAGAGCCAAAACTATAAAAAAAACGCCCGACGTAGCACGAGCACGTCATCTGAACCCTTTAATTACTCGGAGGGGAGGGGGTTCACCGTAACCTCCCTTATGCTAAGAAAAATGAGGATTTTCTGTTACTTGAGCAAGACATTACGATAACTTTACAAACTTCAATCGGAAATCCCGGAGGGTCCGGAAGAAGGAAAAAATTTGCTTATACACATGGTAAACCAATTATTACCTATAGGGACCTTTGTCTCGACCGAAAACCCGTGATAGAAGAGAGCGATTCCAGATACTCAACGTCCGGATGGGAAAGAGGTTTTAATAAAGACATAAAACTAAATTCTCGACCAACTGGGTCAAAATTTACAAAGGAACTCGTAAAAAACTCGAACTAGGGGGAAAAAAAACTCCTAAACGTTTGGGACACCCGACCGAAGTGAAACTTCAAGTGCATGATAGTAGTCAGTGAAAAACATTGGATGATGTAATCAGTGAATAGGATTAGTTACTAATAATGATTAAAAACAATCATTTACAACATGAAAGATTTACTTTAAAAAATCAAAGTATTTTATACAAATACAAGTTTATGACCTAGCAACAGAACAATGTCTTATTCTAAATGTTAAAATTGTTACAAAAGCTTTAGAGAAATATAAATAATGTTTTATAATATACACAGTCCAGTCATATTAATGTGACCACCTGTCAGTAGCCAGAATAACCACCTTTTGCGGCGCGGGCAGCTGCGAGACGGGCTAGAAGAGAGTCGGTAAGGTTCTGGAAGGTATAGACAGAGAGTGAAGCCATGCCGACTCCAGTTCTGTGGCGAGCTGCCGTAGGTTGCGCGGTGGAGGCTCCATGGCGCGAACAACCCGATCGAGGTGGTCCCATAGATGCTCTATGGGGTTTAAAATTGGGGAGTTTGGGGGCCAAGGAGTATGGTAAACGCATCCTCGTGCTCTTCGAACCACGCACGAAAACTGCGCGCTGTATGGCACGTCGCATTGTCCTGCTGGAAGATGCCATCGTGCTGAGGAAACACAATCTGCACGTAGGGGTGGACATGGTCCGAAAGGACTGATGCGTACTTCCATTGATCCATGATGCCGTCCGCAATGATGAGTGCACCCAGGGAATGCCATGAAAACTTTCACCAGACCATAATGCTGCCTCCTCCGGCCTGGACTCTTGCAACATATGTTGCAGGGTGTTTGATTTCTGACGCTGAACGCCGTACACGTCGTCGCCCATCTGTCCGATGGAGCATAAACCGTGATTCATAGGAAGAATCTACCTGTCGCCACTCTGTTGCTATACAGTATTGCGGTACTGGCGTGCCAATGTCAGTCTTTGTCGCCGGTGAACAGCAGTCAGCATTGGTGCACGAATCAGCCGTCTGCTGCGGAGCCCCATACACAGCAACGTTCGCTGGACTGTCGTTGAGGATACATGTTTGGTAGCCCCCCCCCCCCCCGGTTCATCTGCGAGGTCAGTTGGTCCACGGTTGCACGTCTGTTCGCTTGCACGCATCTCCGTAGCCGTGATGCCCCACACATGGCACGTCGCTGATTTTTGGTATTGCCATTCTGCCATGCACGGTACACTTTCACCACGGTGGCACACGAATAGTTCACAAAATTCACAAAACTAGCCGTTTCGGAAATACTGCCGCCCTTGGCTTGGAAGCCAATCATACCAACACTCCTAAAAAGAAAGCCTGTGCACAGAAAATTCATACATTGTTACATCATCATAAAAAGGCATTGTTAATCGTATTTCTACCAATAATAAGCCCTCAAATATGACTTCTTATGGTAATGTAACAATGTATGAATTTTCAGTGCACAGGCTTTCTTTTTAGGAGGTGTTGATATGATTGGCTTCCAAGCCAAGGGCGGCAGTATTTCCGAAACGGCTAGTTTTGTGAACTGTTCGCGTGCCGCCATGGTGAAAGTGTACCGTGCATGGCAGAATGGAAATGTGTTCTCCCGAGAAACCCTTTCATTTTTGGGAAAAGGTTAAAATCACTAGGCGCCAAGTCGGGACTGTAAGGGGGATGGGCAAAAATGTCCCACTTGAAATTGCAACTGTGTTGTCGAGCGTTGTCATGAAACATCATAACCCCTGTAGACAATATTCCACATCTCCTCGTTTTGGATAGCACTTTTTGAAGGAGAATGCCAATTGCCTGGTGTTTGAATTCAGTCATTGGCGGCGGGTGAAAAACTTGTCTCGTTATGAGAAGTGCCGCGATAACAATGGCGATATGTAGAAAAGTATTGTTAAATTTCTTATGGTTGCAAATAAAGTTTTGATATCTTTTGTTTTCTGCCGAGTTACAGCCAATCGTTCTTTACTTTCTGGACGACCCTCGTAAATGGCAACAATGCTACAGCCATTCTTAGTACCTTAGAACCATAAACCAATATAACAATCAGCTTTCTGTTTAAACAAAAGAAAAATCAAGATGCTTCAAATTATTTCTTACATGTTTTGAGTAATGTAACATTCATTGGTTTACATAACGAGTTTGAAGAATTAGGGGAACACAATATTGAACGCCTGTTATTTAAATGAATGAAAATATCCGTACAACCCCATGAACACATGAAGCGGTCTCAATTTATTCAACAATAAACAAGTGTATGGTTTAGTTTTCCAAGCATCTTTCGAAAAAACAAATGACAGACGTAACCCCTGGTGAAACTAAAATGAGAAAACTGTTCTCAATGCATCTCTGGATACACGTCTCCCTAGAAGTATTCTCTAGTAAGGTGTATTCCCTCCACGAGCTCGAAGGACCTCTGCGCATGCTCCCCACAAGTCGACGGATGTCTGCTTGAGGAATGTTCTCCCATTCTTCAATGAGGAACTGCGAAAGGTCGCGCAGTGATTGTGGACTTGTTGGACGTTGCCTTATGCGTCTTGCAAGCAAGTCCCACACATACTCGATCGGATTAATATCCGGTCTCATTGCTGGCCATTCAAATGTTGGAATGTTCCGTTCTTGGAGAAATTCCTGATTGGCACGTGCCGTATGCGGACGAACATTATCCTGCATAAGAACAAAATCAGGGCCTAACACAAGCAGCAGGCACTACGTGATCTTCCAGAATGCCCCTGATGCAGACTTCAGCATTGAGATGTCCTGGGATAACAGCGAGATCGGTACGGCTATCGATAGATTCCCCCCCCCCCCCCAAACCATGATTGAACTGATAAAGATTCCCATTCTGTCTGTCTGTTCCATTGTTGCTTCTGCCAGTTGATGTGTTGTTGGGCAAACCGACGTCAGACTTCTCAGTGTCAGCGCGTGAGACGAAGTACAGATTCGGCCTTCTGGTTCTCAAACCATCTTCCCGTAGTCTGTTTCTGACTGTTTGGTCAGAAACAAGCACTCCAGCTGCCGCACGCAGGTCGTTTTGCAAGTCTCTAACAGTTGATGTTCGTCGGCGAAGAGCAGAAGTTTGAAGATATCAGCCTGCATTGTTGTCGTTATGCGTCTGCGTCCTTATCCAGCCCTTCGCGAATAACGACCAGTCTGTGGGAGACTATTCCATGCACGATGGATTCCTGAAGGTAACACTTGAAGCTCTCTGGCGACGAACCTGATTGAGTAGCCTTCTTGGAGCAGCGTAACAGCTCTTGCAACTTCCTCCAGCCTGAGATGTCTCATTTTGTCTCAATGAAACGTCCGAATACCGTATCAGTTTTAAATGCAAATTAATGATGTTTGAAGACAATGTGACCTTTGTCATATTATGACCATTCTATTTTTAAAGGGTTTCTGGCATTTTCACTTTAAACTCACGGAAAAAAGAGAAACCCGAAAAAACGTCCAGTGATTTCAATAGATCACATCTAATTTATCAGAAAATATAAAACATTTTATCGGAAGTGTTCTTGAGATTTTACAAATGTTTTCAGAAGTGTTCCCTAAATTCCTGTGAGCAGTGTATAAAAAGCAATGGTGTCTATAAAGAAAAAAAAAATGTTGCTACTAAAAGCTTCAGAACTTTAGAAGTTCAAGATTACTACTATTAAATGCAGGAAAAACAGTTTTTCCTTTTAAAATTGACGGTTTTGAATGCATCTTACAATGGATTTTCAACTTGCCCACCACCCCCTTCCAAAGAAGAGAAGAGGAAAAAAAACGTTTCCGTCAACCTTATTCACGAATGAAGCGTGAAGATAGTATATTTTAAGAGTAATCTAAAAATACAAATTACCTGAGAGAGGCAGTGTTGTACGTTGGCCTTAGGTATAATTGTTCCACCAATCCATCTGTTCCCAGACAAGAGGATGGAGCTCGCAATGTCAAACTGAGCCCTAGCACGAAGTCTGATACCTCTTCACAGAACAGATGGCTCATTTCATTTCTATTATAAAAGCATTTAAGGAAAATCTTATGGTATCGATATTAAATTTTTGATTTAACAAATTTTTTTTATTTAATAGGGTGACCACATGTTCTCTCCTTATAAAGCTTGTCCTCCCCGAAAAATTGGTCCTCCTTGCCTTATTTCTGTTATTTTAAATAATTAAGATTTCTCAGATTTACTTCGACAAACACAATCGTGACAGTTAATTCATCGGTAAAACAGAGCTGGCTTCGTTCAGAAAGTTAAATGAACGGGCGAAAGAAAAGATTCCCAAGTTTGCTCATTACACTCTTCAGTGCTTACTGCCATATCTCGCCAAATATTATAATTTTTTAAAATATAATAATCCTAATTGATATGCTTTTCTGGGTTTTTTTTTCTTCCAACAAATAATTTCTTTTAACTCCACAAGTGTTTTTTTTTCTTCTGTTTCTCGAAAATCGCAATTCACGAATCCTTTTTCTTATCCATAGGAGAATTTTTACGTAACTACTAACATAGGTACATACACTGGTGGACAAAAGTTTGGGGTGGGTGTGTTTTCTAAGAAAACAATTATTTAGAGATTTTATTGTTATGGCACCTTTTAAGTTACTATTGAATATATCAAAATTGACCTTTTAATTTGTTTTTAAGTTACATGCAAAGTATGCAAACTGAACTGGTCAAAAGTTTGGGGTAACAGGTAAATAACTGATATTTTTTTTACAGTAAAGTGCATTGATTTTTTGGAATGTGAAGAAGTGTCTTAAGATGATTTCTGATGAGAAACGAAGGAAATTCATGCATTGTATGCTCAACACAAGAACTTCAAGCGAGAAGCTGAAATTGCTGATGTTGGCTACAATACAGTAATCAGGGCAATTAAAAATGAAAACAGGAAAGAAGATGGGAAACCCATCTGCACTTACAAGACGGACAAAATCTAGCATAAAACGCCATGAGAGAAGAGAAATTGCATCTGGCCACATTGTAAACAGTATGCGCATCGAAGTAAATCTTGATTTGAAGGCTTCAACCAGAACCATAAGGCGTGAATTTCAGCGTGAGAACTTTCACTATGAAGCTATTGAAAAATCACTGCCATTAATACCAAAAAATAAAATAGCAAGACTTCAATTTGCTCAGAAACACATCATGAGAAGACTGATTTTGGGTTGGTGGTATTTTCTGATGAAAAACGATTTTTCCATGGATGGACCTGATAACATGTGCAGTTATGTTAAAAAACAAGGCCAAAAACCAGAAATAAGCACCAAATGGGAGGAGGAGATGTGATGCCATTAGGTGCCATTTCAAACACGGGTCACCTGAAGATAAAAGTAATTGAGGGCAAATATACGGCAACCAATACTTAGAAGACCTTCAAAGCACATCCATTCTTTTCTGCAAGAGACACTACAGACAAAAACAATGGGTATGGCAGCAAGACAATGCATCTATCCACACAGCACGAATTTTTACTGAATGATTTTCCACTAACAAAGTTCGTACACTAGACTGGCCGGCAAGGAGTCCCGACCTCAACATTATAGAAAATGTTTGGCATCTTATGAGCCAGGATATTTATGCTGACAAACAGTATTCAACTCTTATGCAGCTAATCAATGCAATTGAGGCCTCCGCTGTTAAAATAGCACCAAACACCATCAAGAAGTTATTTTCATCAATGACAAATCGTCTTCTTCAAGTTATAAAGTCAAATAGCGGTCAGATTTCATATTAATTTCCTTTACTTTTGATATCTTGATGATTATTTACCTGTTGCCCCAAACTTTTGACCAGTGTAATTTGCATTATTTGGATGTAACTTAAAACAAATTAAAATATCGATTATTCAATTGTCAATTTTGATATATTCAATATTAAGTAAAAAGGTTTCATAACAATAAAATCTCTAAATAATTATTTTCTTAGAAAACACACTTAGCCCAAACTTTTGTCCACCAGTGTAGGTGGGCATACTACTAACAGTAAGCAAAATATGATAACAGATGAAGGTACGCATCTGTTCTTGATAATGTATCGCATCACTTTCTAACAACCTGTGAATGTATTCTCTCGAATGAAACATGAAAAAATTATGTTCATTAAAAAGTTTTGAATGCTCACCCTTCTGATGTGTCCTCCCTGGGCAATCCGATATTTAAAATGGCTAAAACGCCCTTTTTTAATGAAATTTCCGTTAATCCATTATTTCCTTTAATATAGAATTAATTTTATAAGATATTATCTTGATTGCAAGACAAAATTTATAAATTAAGTTTAGTACCATCAAGAACAGATGAAGTGGGGGACCTTCATCTGTTCTTGGTATCATTATAAAGTTCGGCTTTAATCCACCAACCAGATAGGTGGAGTTTTCTCGATGTAATATAAATTCTGTTATACCAACGATCTCTGTAGCTGGAAGACAAAACGCATTGATAAATACACAACCATATTGCGTATTTTTGAATATCTTTTTTGGGTCTTACTAAATCTACTTGGAAATATTAGAACAGTGTCCATCTCAGCTGGCCATATCTGTGTAGTGCAGTAATAACACTCCTTTCGTGGAGGAAGTCGACGTCTTACTGGGTGGGTGTAGGGAGCGTAGTAACCATATGCAGCTCACATCCACGTCATTTGATAAGGCATACCGCATAGATATTAGGTATAATACTGTTTCTAGCCATCAGTGAATTATGACTGGGAGAAAAAATAAAGAAAATTGGGCTCACGAGAATTCCTCCTCCAATTAATTTCAGTGGGGACAATGCACTCCAGACTACCACAAAAAGACATGAAGAGCTTCCATTTTATATTTTGTACAGTTGTAATCAATGTATTCTGTGTAATAATAATCTGCTTAAGCACTGCAGCTCATCCACGCAATCCAAGTACAAACACTTCTCAGCAAATTACTTCCCAATGCCAATAGAAAGTTTGGCCACAATTTTTAATGAGGCCTGTCAGTTTGACTTCATCAGATGTATCGATATCCCAATTTGTCAATATTTGTTGGCATCACTGTTCCGGATTTGGGTTTTACAACTCTTCCATATCTCCACTTTACCACTACATCACTCACTGTTGAGCTTATCTTAAACTTGCTACAAATCTCACGGATGGGGGTTTGTTAGAACACCGATAACCATAACTTCGTCAAGGATAGTAACAAAATTGTCCAATTCATAATGCACTGTTTAGCCTCACTCAAATGAGTCACACATCCATTTCAATAGCTACAACTTGTATAAATGTCTAGTAACTAATCATGACATAAGTAAATTGGTGATATACAACCGATCCTATGTATCATAGGTCCCAGCAAGGCTTCCTATACAATAAGGAAGATTATCTGATCATCAATAGGATATTTTTACTTTAGAAATATGGCAACGCTTTGAGGAAATTAAAAAAAAAAAAAAAAAAAAAAAAAAAAAAAAAAAAAAAAAAAAAAAAGTACTCTGTACTTTATCTTTAGAGGACCGTGAATGTTTAATATATTCCTTTTGTATTCTCTTCTAGTTTCTTTAACTAGAGTAGTTGCTAACGTCTGATCAAGTCTGACCAAACAACTACCTACACTTTGATTTGTTGGCATGATCATGGATTATCAATGTGTATGGAAAATTATGAATGTGTGTGGAAAATTTAATGATTAAAAATGAAAAAAGGCTGGTAAAAAGGGGAATCAAGCTACTCCTCAAGAGAAATCCTCAGATTTTTGTCATCAGACCAGGTTAGGTGTTAACCGATTAGTTTGGTAAAAAGGACACTTAAGAAAGGATTTCAGAAACCATAGTGATATTCATTAATTATAAAACTAATTATAAAACTGGCATTAAGCCTTCAAATGAAAATGCTATAGATTCTTATATACAAACCACTAATGGCAGGCTATTGTGTTGTTTGCCAAAATAATAACATTTACATCTTTCTGTCGCTTTTAAAAAAGTTTATTAGAAAGAGTAAAGGCACTAGCATTAAAAAGCAAATTCTACTGTTGTTTTGATATTTCTATATGGTTTTATCTAATACTCCAAGCAAACTCACCTCACACAATACTTAATGGCTTTTAAAATGGAGGACAATTTTGATTTCCTCTAAAAAGAACGAATATTAAAAAAAAAAACAACAACAAAAAAAAAACCACATCAAAGAAAAACTTAAGGAATAACATTTCAAACATACGAAACAAAAATATTGATTACATTAACTGTCAAGAACCACCATAGAGCAAAATTCTGTCGTAAAACAGTTTACTTTATATCCTAAAATGGTTAAGAAAAGTGTAACAACCCATTTCCCCCTTACCATGCTATAATCATGTAAAAAAAAAAAAAAAAAAAAAATTAACAATCTTTGAAATAAGAATCTTTTAATACAAGCATGCAAATCAGTTTTTGAGCATTCAGGATATGGAATTGAGCAATGATTATTAAAACAACATCAATTTACAATGGAAACATTCAGATCAACTCTTTAATTGATTAGCTTATAATTTTATGTTAGTATATCAATGACTAGTTATCTTTCAATGGTGAATGCTAATTCTAAATGATATCCCTAGAAAAATCAAGTAATTAAAATAACTTTTTACATTAACTGGATAAAAATTATGTGGGCAATAAAGAAATAGACATACATGAAGACATCATGCTGCTTTATTATACTTTATTATTGCAGCCATGAGATATGGTAATTAAATGGGATATGTCCATTTTCTTTCATTGCAGTATGAAAAAAATACTTTCCATTTTTCTATTGGACATATTTAATTCTTCTAAAATTCTAAACTTCACTTCAATGGTATCTTGCTCAATGATTTCAAAAATAACCATCATAATCACACAAACGTAAAATAAAAAATGAGTATTTAATTTAAAAATTTATTGCAAATTTTATTGCAAATTCATTTTTGATGGGAAGGTAGAGGGAAGGAGCAGTTATACACCTATATTACACAATTTACAAGTCACAATAATGTTTAGTGATTAATTTCTCTTTTTCCAGATCTTTAAATATATAAATATTTAGTGTCATATAAATGAGTATTGCACGTGGGTTTAACAGCTATTGCTTCTCAGTTTTCACAAAGAATTTCAACTGAATTAAAACAAAACATTTAAAATAACATTTCATCTCTTCCTCGAAAACACTCTTAACACATTCACAGAAAATATCTTGGACTTTTAAATGTGTACAATTCAACGTAGTCCCAAAAGTTACAAAACAAAGACCAAAAATAAACCATTTAAAATGGACAGACATTTTTCAATTTTTTTTTCCAAATTCAACAACAGGTTAACAGGGATTTATGGCTGTAAACATGAACTAACATTAAAACCAAATTTTACAACAATAATTCCTCAAATGGTGGTTTTCAATCCTTTATTTTTTTTATTTTTATTTTTTTTTGCTAGTTTTATTAATTTTTTACAAAATGTTTATTTTTATTTTTACAGTAGCATTCATTTTTAACAGTGGATAGAAAATAGCTTCTCTGCATTAGAAATGTATGTAAAATAGATATAAATTTTTGCTTTTAAGGTCTCAGGATTTTTTGTTTTCCCCCCAGATACTACAGAATTTTCTTATCTACTAAAAATAGATCCACAGCATTGATTTTTTCCACATTTTTTCACAAGAGTTTTAGTGTATAATGAAATCTCCATATAGGTACTTCAGGATAATATTAAACGTCATATTCATATGTCATACAATACTGGATACTTAATTTAAATGCTGCCTAACCATTATCAAAATTGCTTCAAGGCAAATTGACATGAAAGAAACCTTTAATTTTATCTTGAAATTCAAAACAGAACGGTTAAATTTAACATCTTTCAAACTTGAAATTCTTTATAAATTCCTTATCTTCATAATTAATGGGAATTTGTTACATGGAGACTTCACTCTTAAAAGAAAACAAGTACCATTTCTAACAATATGTAAATATAAAGGACTTGTTTAACAAGACATATTCAACTTTTGACATAGAATTTGTAATGATTTTAATGATCAATTTTGCAGAGTTTTTGGGTTTTTCATTTCAGTTTTTTTTTTTTCTAAAAAAAAAAAAAAACTAATGAATTAAAAAAATTGAGAGAAAAATTAAAACAGAATGTTTATTCTTTCTTTAAAGAACAAAGAAAAGAAAAAACAGGTTTGAAGACATCAAACTCTTTCTTTAAACTGTTAAACCATTCAATAAAAAAAGTTAAATTTAAAAAACGGGGGGAAAAAACAAACTTTAAAATGGTAAAAACCAATACGGAGAAGAAACGTACATAAAAAAATTATAAAATCTGCTTATTTGATGATATGCATCACATTCTTATTGGCCTATCTACAATAGCAGCCATTGAATGGTGGCGATATATTGCTTTACCTTTGAGTTCAGTCCATGAATCCGTTTCAGGACTGTAACATAAAAATTTAATTCTCCCGTCAACATACAATAAACCGCCCCTTGTGAGGACAATGGGGCTGGGAAATGTGCAAGGCATGTCCTTCAACTGTCTCAATTTATTGGTTTTAGGATCGAAACAATGTACTTTCAAAGACGCTGAATCATCACTGTAACGTCCTCCAGCAATATAAAGCAAACCGTTGAGTTCGGCAGCTCCGACGTATTTGCGAGGGCACTTAACACCTGGTACAATTGTCCACGTATCCGTTTGAGGGTTGTAACACTCCATTGTACTCATAAGCGATTCTCGATCGTGACCCCCTATCACATACATCATTCCTGATGCAACACCAATGCCAACTGCTGCTTTTCCATGTAACATTGGAGCAACCATCTTCCATCGATCGTTTTTGACATCGTAACATTCCACAGTTCGTAGACAGCAATTTCCATCAAAGCCTCCAACTGCGTATATACGGTTATTTAATACACCAACACCTACTTCACTGCGAACATAATGCATACTTGCAACATAAGAAAACTGATCTGTTGCTGGGTTATAAGTTATTACAGTACGTAAATGACGTGAACCATTGAAACCACCAACCAAATATACAATACCATCTAAAACAGCTCGACCAGCTTTTGAGAGGAAAATTGGCATTTCTTGAGAAGGATACCAAGATTTTTCACGAAAACTATAACATTCCATCGTTTGAATAGCAGTCTCATCTTCTCCACCGAAAACTATCATCACCTTTAAAAGAAAAATTGATAAAAAAATTTTACAGATTGCTGTACTGATTATCTTTATTACGAACACCAATTGTTGAATATAAAAAAAGTTATTTATATGAGGGGTTGAGGGGTAAGTTTTTAGCCCATGAACACTGCACGAATCTTAGGAAGACCATTCTTTTAGCACTTTTTGAAGTACTCTCGATTGGCTTCAAAAAGTTCTATACAAAGTTCCATCCTCCTAAACAAGTCAGACATGCATTTTTTCCAGTCCTCAGCACCCTGCTGCCAGGATGTTATCGTCATTATCAGAATTGAACCCCCTGAACTTCTTGATTGTGGGGAACAAAAAGAAGTTGGAAAGTGCCCAGTCTGGGGAATAGGTGGGAATGCACCAACATATTACCAGATTTTCACAGAAAAACCATTGCCCTAGCATTGTCATGATGCCACACCACTTGTTCCGGTCTTCGGATGCTTCTTCCATTTTTCTAGGACTTTTGGCAGCCAGGATGTCACATGCCACTCTGCTGTAATTATTTTTTTGTGTTAAAGCACAATAGCAGTGGAACAGAAGAAATTTGCAATCATCACCTTCCCAGCACTCTGAGAACATTTGCATTTCTGTGATGGTCCTTTGGGAGCCACTGTTTGGATTATTCCATAATTTCGGGGTTGTAATGATAGAGCCAAGTTTTGTCACCCCTACAGATGTCGTTTACACACCCCATAGTTGCACCATCATTTCTTGGCACCACTGCACTCTAGCTGCTTTCTGGTCTTGGGTAATGAAACCTTCCTAAATTGCAGGTGGTCATGAAGATTAACCGTTGATGTTCCAATACCCAAAGTTACCTCAATCTGGGAATAGGTAACCAGATTGCCATTTCCAATCAAATCTGACACATAATGGACATTTTCAAGAATAACTGCATCAGCTGGCCGTCCACCCAAGGTTCGTCTACAAGTGACAGTCTTTCTTTCAAACTTGTGATACCAGGATGAAACTGTGGCTTTACTCTGAGCTTTGCCAGGAAATGTCTGTTGTAAAGTTTCTAAACGATCCACATTTCTAAGCCTTTGGAATAATCAAGCACGCCATGCCTGCTGATTCAGCTCTATTGTGTTTTAAGTCTCTGCAAATGTACAAGCTTTAGAATTGTGCCATATGAGAACAATGCGACGTGGCATCGTCCACAACACAAATCTTGCACGCAACCATATGATAGTAAAGTACTTGGAGAAAGTAAAATAAATTTAGTGGGATACATGCAGCATTCCTGGCTCAAAACTTTTAGAGTGCCCCTTGTAATCTCTCATAAATTTTCAAACTTGATTGGCTTAAAAATATTTCCACAACTCAGAATCAAAACAAAGTTGGCTATGACTAAGCTTTAGTGCTCTACTAGATTTGAAAGCTAAACACACTTTTTGTTTTTTTTTAATTTGTAAAAACAAAATACAAAACTGTTATTACTTATATATTAAATGGTTAAAAAAATAAAAGAAAAAAGAAAAAAAATGCATGAAAATAACGTTTTTTTAAAATTAGGTCTCTGAAAGATTTATCAAATCCTGTCACTTTCAATTTGTTCATATATGGCATTGCTAACAGGAATAGAACCACAATAACCCTAATACAGGACAATTCAAAAGTCCACACCAGATTTCAATGTGTTATAACTATGCAACTGCTGACAGCAGCTAAAGATCTGAAAAAGAGATTGTCAAATTTGTTGAGGCTGCTAATAGAAGTCTCCATGATCTCGGTAATTTTCAACATGACAACCCATGCAAGTTTATAATTGAAGTGCAAGAGAAGCCAATTTAAACACTTCAGAAACTGCTAAAATCCTTGAGTGAAGAAAATGGACCAAAAATAAGATTATCAAGTCTAATGCATTTCAGTATTTCATCATCATTAGCACACAGCTACAGAGTAAGTGAGCCAAAATGGAGCTTACATAGTAACTTGAAGTGAATCCACCAATCTTAAGCAAAGAACCATTCTGATTGGTGGGCTTTATAGAAAGTGAAAACAAAATATAAAAATACGTGGGTGGGTAGAGCACAGACTTAGTAGAAAATACTGGTGACATCCGAATTTCTAGTTCTCATTGCAAAGTAGATGAGAAAATCGACCATTTACAAGGAAGGTGCACGTAGTTGTTTGACGCATTTTTTTTCGTTTGTGCAAAAGTATTCCATGGAAGCGATAGCGTCGCTTTTATGTGAAGTGGATTCGTGCATATTGTGAGTAGTGAAGAAAGAAGTTGAAAGTCTTTGTATGGCTATATGTGCTCAAATTTTTTCGTTTTCTCGGTTTATTTTGAAAGAAACAAAGTTTAGCATTTTCTGATTCAGTAAATTACTTTTTTTTTCTTTTTTTTTTTTTTTTTTTTTTTGTAATTGTATTGCCAGCCTTTGAAAATAACCTTTCAGCTGGTACTAAAGTTGCTGGAACACAGAAATACTTCATTGCTAAGTTGTTTAAATGGAAATTGAACTTTCGAATTTTTTTCCAAACTTCTAAGGGATTTTCTCTGGCATTCTTAATAAATTTATAAAATGCAATAAATAAATTTTGAAAGTGATCTTACTTGTAATAAATATGGCTGACATTGGCAGAAACACTGGGGTTTTTTTTTTTGCCAATCTCAAATTGTTGATGGAAATTTGAAGTATTGCTACTGTATTTAAACCATTTTAAACAAATTGCATTGTGCTCTTCCATAATCTTTTGTGAAATACTTCCATACAATAGAAACTAAATATTTGCCACGATCACACGGACACTTTCTTCCAGACACAATTTTTTTTAAACAGAACCATACACTACTAGGTATCATGCAGTAGTTAAATTAAAGTGCTGTTATAAATGTTTTTCAATAAACCGCCTGAAGTGTGAAGTGGATTGTCAAGTCAACAAATCACAAATCAGATCCTGTTAAGAAAACGCTATTTGTTGTGTGAAGTAGATGACATATTTTCAGCCAATCAGCACATGCAAGCATTAGCAACAGCCAATTATTCTTACCATCGCACATCACTACTAGGTACTAGGTTTGAAGCCTATGGCTTGAACAAAATTCGTGATGTCACATAAAGTCTCTGGTCTATGTTAAAAATCATCGACGGCATTTTGAAACCATCGATGTGTCGATGCATCGACCGCCAAAATCATCGATACATCGCACATCACTAGTCCAAATGGACTTCTATGAAGCCACAAATCAGCTCAACAAGCTTTGAATCGAATTTCATCAATTTGATGGCTTAAGGGTAAAGAGGATTTCCAATTTCTGAGCCAGGGGACTGCTTTGCCGATTTAGCTGATTTGTGACTTTATGGAAATTCATCTGGACATATTCTAACAGCTTGGCAGTTTATTGTCCGTGGTAGCTCAATTGGTAAGAGCAATGCCAGAGAATGGCATGGTCCCTGGTTAGAGTCCAGGTTGTAGAACTTTTCCTTCCCTTTTCTACTTTGTAATTATTATACATTTAAAGAGTTTCTTCACTTGAATTTTATCTTCTCTTCAAATCGAATTTCATCAATTTATTTGATAGTTTAAGGGTAAGGAGGATTCCCGATTTGTGTGTCGGACGGATGCTGTTGGTTGAGCTGATTTGCAGCTTCATGGACATATTATAAAAGCTTTATGATTAGTGGGTTCAATCTACCTATACAAGCTCCATTTTCAGTTCACTCTGTAACAATGTGCCTTCGAAGATTGTGAAATACTGAAATGCAGTAGGTTTAATAAATCTAGCATACCATATCACCATTTTCTTCCCTCATTGTCTTCACACTTATACTAGCATAATGAATATTAGAAACCAATCATATGGTTGATTTGATTTAATGAACATTATAAACCAACCATATCATAATGAATATTGTTAAAATCCTTGGTCATTCTGAAACAGAATTTCAAGCGAAACCTCTTACTATGGCTGGAAAAAGTTTGATGGCAAAAAAAGTAACAAGCAATATGTATGGTCCGAGGCAACAAAAAGTTAAGGTTATTGCAGAATCAGCATCTTTCAGGCGTGAAGTAACCACCAGACTTGCCAACAATAGGAAGAGAAAAATCCTGCAATTTTCTATAAAAATACTGCAAGTATACTTTTTCATGTTTAATAGTGTATATTAATAAATGGATATAATTTGAAGCATTATGTTAAGTATACGAACGAACATGACAGCAAAATTTACACTTTTATTTTTTCAGAAGAAATACGATGAAGGAAGTAAACCAACACTCGGCACGGGTTATGGCATCGAAAAACGAACAATCTTGAGCAAAGTTTAAAGTGTTATTATTTTCTATGCACTTACTATTGTCCAAATGTTTTTGTGTACGCATATGCTTAATAATATCTCCTTTGCCTTTATGAGCAACTAAAAAATCACATCTGCAAATGGAGCAAAAGGCAAACTGTTGTCCTTGATTCAATAATACACGGATAATCTATCGTAAAAGTGATTTTTTAAAAGTGGAATATTTCCTATCAGCCATCACGTAATTAAGTCCGTGGAACAATAGAATAATTCTTGTTCTTGTTACAAATCAACTTGCGACGTGGTGCAAAAAAAGTTAACGCACTGAATTTCACAGAGCACATGCTGTCGAAAGAAACGCCAATTTGGAAAACTTGAAACACGTACTTCCGGTGATCGTCAAGTGCACTCCTTCAGGAAGTGTCTACAGCGCCAGCGATCTTTAGCGTAGAAAAAAGTAAACGTCACATTAACAGTCGAAAGTAAGATCAAGAATTTCAAACATTTCTCCTCGTTATTTTTTACTTTACACTAAGAATAAATTATTCATAATGGAGTCCGGCAATTTTAATTCAAAATCCGGAACCCCAGATAATGTAATAAAAACCGGTATTACCGGCCTAAACCCGGAGAGTTGGCAAGTCTGAACCACCCACATTTTAAGTGTCATAAAGCCAAGCATGTTGAAATTCGGAGCTGGTTTACATAAAGCTAAATGAAACTGGTACTTAGTGAACTTGGCTCTGATTAGCTCCTGGATGAATCATTCTTTCATCCAATCTCTATTGCTTTCTTGACATGGTGTATATGTGTCGTCTAGGATCAAACGCCGCCACATCCACTTTAAACAAAAAGAATTTGGTCTCTATGGAATTTCTTTTTAAATCCTAACAAACTTAACGAACTATTCTTGGATTAACCCCGGTACATCCTGAGTAAGTTGAGTCATAAAAATTGGAATTAGTTTCAGACTCCACCACATTTTTGAGTAAAAAGTTGATTATTGAAAAACTAGCCTTTCTGAATCTAGCAGAATTTGATTCTGGACGACACATATATAGCTTTATTAAAAAAAAGATAGAAAACTAAGCACATCTGCACAAAGACCTCATTGCTGGAGAAATTCAATATGGCAGAAATGGTCAGAAAAAGTCGCTTAGGATTCTGGACTGCAGAAGATGATTGGTTAGGCATTCGGAGAGACTTTTGAAAATTCCAAATTGGTTGGAACTCCAAAAGCAGTGTGATTATTGCCTCAAACTACGTACCGCATGGAATGCTTGAATGTGTAACGGCTTTAACCACAAGCTGCGCTGAATAACATAAGAGCACAAAAATTTTCAAAAATTGGTGTAAGCCGAAATGCATAATCATTTTATTTCTTCGTAGCTGAAGATGGTGTAAACCGAAATGCATCGGCAAATAAATACTCTACCTTATCCAGAAACTTGTTGTATTTTTTGATTTCCAAAAGCATAAGAACCTTGCCCCTAACTGGTTATCACAGCAAAGTACCTCTATTATTAAAGAAAACAGAGGCCTTCTCACCTACCATGAGCAAGAGCATCGAAATGGGACATTTCTCAAGTGAAGAAAGCAACTTGGACCGATCAGTCTCAGTTTCAACCTGCTAATAGTAAAATGAAAATATGGTGCAAAAGCTGAGACTCCTGTTATCGCATGATAATCATAAAGAAAGAAAAGTTGAAATTATATTCTAGGAAACTTTCACCTGGGCCACACTTGGATGTATTAAAACCATAAAACGTCTTAATTCCACAAGCTATCTCAATGTTGTTACAAACCAAGTGGACCGTTTATGGTTACAGTGTTCCTCGATGCAGTCAGCTATTTGCTATAGGATGGTGCAACCTGTCACAATGCTCAATTGATCTCAGAACGGTTCACTGAACGTAACTCTTCATTTCTACCAGTTTCACTGGCTGGCTCAATTACCCGATTATCACTAATGATTTGCTGTTGTGTCAGCATGGTTCTTTATATTTGAAGAAAGATTCCAACACCTTGTAAGAGCCTATCTTTGAAAAATTCCAGTTGTTATAAGAGTTAAAGTTGTACCAAACTGTACAGTACACTCTGTGTAATTCGAATCCACCAAATTCGAATTATCGCTTAATTCGTATAAGTTGCAAGGAACATTTGAAATCCTTTACATTTTATGTAAAATATCGCCCAATTCAAATCAATTATCAAGTACATTTAATACAAACTAATGTATTTTTCATCGCCTAATTCGAATGCCATAGTTACTCCGAAAATAATTTGTGACTAATTACCAGATTGATCTGAACAAGCACTGTGCTATTACATAGAGTTTACTGTGCAAATATACTCTGTTTATTGTAAAAATATAATTGGCCGATTCCTCTTCTACTGGATTATTCAGAAGCCTGACTGGATACAGTAGCCAATCCGCTTTAGAGATTTGGCGCTAGCTTTCTATTGGTGCTTTAATTATAAGCAGGTAAATTAGGGGTTGTGCTCAGTATCATAAGGACTCCAGCACAACACCCATATGTGACCAGGCGTAAATATTTTTTAAGACTTCAGAACTGTAAGTACATGTAGCTTTCACAGTTTTTAGGTTTATCTTCTCTCTCAATTAACTTTGTTTTTCATTTCGATAGCTTAAAATCTAGCCAGTACGTAATTATTTTTTATTTTATTGAAACACAAAATACAGGTACAATTTACTATAGATTTAATGTAACATAGATATACAGGAATTTGTATAATTTGTAAGTACTGATTACCCATAATCCAAAACACAGTTTTTAGGTTAACGTGACCAATATCGCAGAATTCGAATTTTTTTGTTGGTCCGTTTGAATTTGAATTACACGGAGTTTACTGTATTAATAGGGTTAGTCACTCGGTAAGAAGTATCTATATAATAACTGAAAAATTTCTAAAATCTAATTTATTACTGGCTACTCTTTTTTTTTCAATTTATCTACAGAGTGTTGCATATGTCCCTTGGGATTTTGAAGTTCAGTAGCTCGTGGACTAACTAGTGTAAACAGAAAGGGGAGCATCTTGGTGAACAAAGTAAATATACAAATGTTTTTATCTTACTTATTTATGCCTTAAATGTTTGATAGGGCTTCCAATGATGACTCAATAAACGTCCATCCTGTAATCTAGCCCAGACCACATAATGCAAAACATCAGCATCTGTAATTCTTTTAAGTTGCTTGGTAAACTGTATCCTTTAAGCCAAAGGAAAAGTCCGATGATCCTTGTTAGAATTATTGTTTGCATGCTCCTGCCTCCTGGCAAATAAGTGAACTAGTAACTACAGCACTGTATTTGTTACAAAACTTACACTTCCCTCACCCATTGACATACAGTTAGTTATCCTTTATATTGTATATGGATTTGCTACTGAATGGCCATAATCCCAAAATCCTGGAGGGACTTATGCAACAACTATTTAAATATCTGCTATATATTTAATACATAAAAGAAAACTGTATACTTGTTCAATTCCAGCAGGTGTTCTCGGTTTTACATCATTTACAGGTACATGCTTAGACTGCCCATCTTTAGCCATGTGGTGTGACATTGCTTCCATTACCAATTTTGAACAATCTAAGTTGCAACTAACCAAAGGTTCCTCTTTCACCTGTGCAAAATACAGATTATTATAACTAACAAGAAAGTAAAATCATAAGATGATGTCTGATAACAAATATGCTGATAAGTAAAATTATATGAAGTACAATATAAAACATTGGATATGAGCAAACAAATAAAAACCAGTTGAGAATGTGTGATACTCTTGATTATTATACACAATTTTTCATAATACACAATTATGATTTTTTTTTGAACTTCTATTTTCAGTTAAAGTGCAGAATGCTAAACTTTCCTTAATTTTCCTAAATTGTCAGCAACCATATCAACGATATGGCCATCACAGATTTGGGCAGAAATCAGATTCACCCTACAGTCTTTTAAAGACTTCTCATTATGCTGTGAAGAGTGGATAATTTTATCTTGTATAGAATTTATTTATGCAGTGTAAGGGTTAATAAATGAATTCTAAAAGAATTAGTAAATTTAGTTTTTTGTAAACTCTGCTTATTAGAGCGCTCCACCTATAAGAATTCTCTGCTTACGAGAGATTTCATCAACTTTGAGTCGTGCGTAAGCAGAATTATTAAGTGGGCAAAAAAAATCTCTGCTTATACACAAATATATACGGTACTATCTCTTAAAAGGCTTAAACGAATAGGCATTATGCATAATCGATATAATGCAATCAAACATGCGTAGCATTTCAGTAGATAATTGATTAGCAACTCCTATGAGATGAAAGGGGGGGGGGGGGAGGGAATTAAATAAGTAGTTTTCAAGAAAAGTACAATAATAAACAAGGGAAAAACGTAAACATTCTCATAGGACTGCGAACGCTTCACGATTGGTTGACGTCATTTTCAGTAGCGTGAATACAGATCCCACGCAAAATCTATTGCATGTGTTTTGCTCTTCAACTGTTATCTGCCATAATGGCCAAATTAGGCCCAGAATTTTGTATGGGACAGTCAACCAAATGCAAACCATGAAAGAATCTATTAAGAGTTCTTTTCAAGGAACAATAGGTTTTGCATTTCTGAATCGCACTGTATTAATAAAAAAAAATGTGATAAGTGACCGTATTTTGTATATCGATTAAGCCATCTTAAAATAAATAATTTGTTTTATATGCTCTGTTTAATGGCGTGTAAAGCAACAGGCCCCTTTCTGAAACATTAATATAATAAAATTAATATATTGAAAAAATAAATATTTAATAAAAAAATGTTTTTATTGTTATAACATTAAATCTTTATTCATATAATTTTTCCATTTCAGATAAGGACGAGAATCGTATGGAGATAAGGTAGTAGCTTACATACAGGTCAAGAGAAGGGAATATGTCTTGTAAAATCTAAATATGTCCAGAACAAAGTTATATCAAAAAATATAGTCACACTAACTTACTTGTTGTGATGGCATTTACTGTTAATAACATTAAATTGTGACTGCGGCCAGTGTTGTTGTTTGTTCGATTTATTTATTTTTATTTTTTTTAACCATGGTTGTGGGGCTTTTCGTGGATTTAGCGTTGTAATGCTAGTTGCTCCGAGTATTACGTTCCCATTGCTGCTTTATGCTTTATTGCATTTTGCTGTTGCAGTTATACAGTCAATTCTCGTTAATACAAAATCGTGGGGACCAAGAAATTTTTTCGTATTATTCGTATTTCGTATAAACCAACAATACTAAAAGTGTTATGAAATAAGCACGGAAAAAGAATACTTTAAGTTAGAAATAATTTTTATTCATCTCTCCTAAAAAAATCTGTAATAACAGTTTGTTTTCGCGCTAAAACGATTTTTTTTATTGTTGAAATAAATAACGGGCAAATTTTTTAAGTTTTTAAAACAGCGTGGCCTGGCGAATTTGCCAATAACTATCGGCTTTTTCTTGTCAGTGCCATCCATATTTGTACATAATACTGACAACCGTTCTTTGCTACTTTTCCCTATGAAAGATACCGTAAAAAAAACATTAGATACATGTACAAAATTATCGGTAAAAAATACAATAAAGTTTAAATGACGCATGCATACCTCCATGACACTTTTCACCTTTTAAATGATAAGATTTCTCGGGCAGAAGATTATAAAATAGGGCGGTTTCGTCAGCGTTGTAACTTCAGATCTAATGAAAGATCCTTTCGTTTCCTTTTGCTTGAAGCTGACATTGAATAAAATTCCTGACTGTAGATAACTGCGTTGTAGCGATGAGAAAATTGATTTTGAAACAATACCGATATTGCACTTGTTTAAATAAAGATTTGAGCGCCATGTGACAGGATATCAGATCTGAATAGCTGAACCAATCAGATTTCGCGAATCAGATTTCCCGTTAGCTTCAAACGTGATTCAGATTTCGCGAATCAGATTTCCCGTTAGTTTGAAAGCACGTGATTCGTTAGTTTGAAAAATTCGACTAAATAACCGATGTTTTTTTTTATCGAATAATCGACTAAAATATCGACTGATTAAAAAAAATCGAGAATTCATTTATTCGAATACTGTAATTCAGAAGCATCACATATGAAATGACTTTGAAAATTATTTTTATTAAATTTACAACAAAATTCAAAATCTGAAATTTTATCATTAAAATTGTTCCTAAAAGGACTATTTTTCAATAAAATTATGAAATTTTCCTTTGTATAAACCGTATTTTAATAAAAATATGTTCGTATAAAGCAGAGAATTTTACATAGTAATTGCTTTTTCGGGGACGGGCCACACAATGTTTTCTTATTAACCGGAATTTCGTATTACCCAGTTTCGTATTAACGAGAATTGACTGTACTTGCTATTTATGTTACTATTTAGTTGTGTGTGTTTAATGGCTCCTTTTAGGACAGATCGTTTTCTGTATAGCATTTTTCAGCAATTGTTTTCGGATGCTGTAACAATGACGGAATGATCTCTGTCGTTTGCCTTTGTTACAGCACCGATACGGAGAAGCGCTGGTAAGATGTTTTGTTTTCTCTTGCTCCTTTGTTAAGCGAATGAAGAGTTTGTTGTCGACACACATCAGGCAGGGAAGGAAGCGAGACACGTTTTTCTATGGATGTTCGAAGTCCGCAACTTTAAAAAACGGGGTATGTGACCAGGTGCGCCTGATGTCAAAAACCTGGCCTCCTTGTCCTGAGTGTTGCGATGATGATTATAATTATTTAAGTTTTCATGAAAAAAGGATACCGTATTTATTCTACTATAATGCGAAAAATAGCACCGAAATTTGTGGGACCGCATTATACAAGAGTATAATATTAGCAACGACTGGGGGGGGGGGGGGGGTAACAAAAAAACTCCAGGATGATGAAGTTCAAATGAAACTAGCGTATAATATACTTCACAGTACATTAAATATACAGTATATACAATGTACAGTTCATTATACAGTATGGTAATTGACTTTTATTTTAATTTCCCGTCGTCAAAGGCTAATACGAAATTAACTTCAAAACTGCGCCGATATTATTTTTCCACTTAAATTTTAGTAAATTAATTTCTATTTATTATTGTTAACAGCAATCACCTACAAAAATCTTTGGATATTTATAAATATCACTAAATAAAATTAAGGAAACTAACTTCGATAGAGATTTTAGCATGGCTCACTTCGCATGCCGCCATTTTGAATAAATTAACAAACACTGCCATTCTCTCCTTAATTTTCCCACTAAAATTTTATTAATATATATTTATTTTTGTTAACAGTAATCACCTATTAAAAAATCGTTGCATATTCGTAAATATCAGTAAATAAAATTAAGGAAACTAACTTAGATGGCTCACTTCGCAGGCTGCCATTTTGAATAAATTAACGAACACAGCCATCAGAGACAACACCATCTAAAAGGAAAGCCTGTCCCTGATAATTAATACATTGTTACATCATCATAAAAAGGCATTGTTAATTGTATTTCTACCAATAATAAGCCCTAAATTATGACTACCTATGATCATGTAACAATGTATAAATTTTCAGTGCACAGGCTTTCTTTCTAGGAGGTGTTGTCAGAGACCAACAATAAGTCATTCTCCTTCTTCCCTACAAAGGAACTCTAAACTTTTTTCACTTTTCTGTAATGAACTCATCATGTTTTCCACTTTTTATGATCTGAGAAGCAGTGATTGGTAATAACAATAGTAAAATAAAGAGTTTTCCCCCTCTTTTTCTTTTTCTGTATATTCTTGCATATTTTATTTCTCGTGACAAATCAAAAAAGGGGACCGCATTATACAAGAGGATAAGATTTTTACTGTTTTTCTGGGCTCTGAAAGTGGAATCGCATTATACAAGTTTCGCATTATAGTAGAATAAATACGGTAATTATAGAAAAATAAATTTTATCTACAGAAGGGTCCAAAAAAATATACTCACCGTTTCTAATTCAATAATTTCGAAACAAAAAAGACTTACAATTACTAATCTCATTCAGAAGTGTAGTGTAATTATGAAACTATGAAATTTGTCATGGTATCGGCAAAAACCAGCTATAATCAACGAGCTATGTGAAAACAAGATATGGACTATAAAACAATGAGTACATTTTTTGGACCCCTCTGTATTAACAAACAGTTAATTAATAAACAAATTTTTTGACTCAAAGTCTAAATCAAAAAAGAAAATTTTTCAGAATTAATTTTAGATGAATTCAGAGGATATGAAGTTTAATTTGAATGGACTTTACTAACACTTTCACAGAAATAATTCAGTGACATTTAAACTGCTTCTCTACACCACTGTTCTTAGGTCAAAGTGGAGACCTTAGTTATCCAGGTTCTTAGCGGAAGAGTGAAGGAAAGCAGAACAAAATTGTTTATCAGAACAAGATTTTTCTCTGTATACTTTGTGTTTTACAGTTAGCTGCCATAAACATTCTGAATATGACCATAGTTCTGATCAAATAACCACAACCACATTGTTTAACATTAGTTGGCTTGATTAAATTTTGGCTTATCATAAGTTTGCTTACTTGAGAAATTAAATAATCGATGGAAAGAAGTGCTAATCGAACGTGTTTCATCAGTTCTGCCAAATGTTTCTCTCGCTGTTCAACATCACTTCTCACCCAACTTATGATAGCTTCATAAACTTTTTCCTCAGAAGGAACGGTAAGATTATCGCTGAAAGAAAATCAAACGTACACACAATTAGAATACAAATACATTTGCTTTAGATTCTGGAGCAAGGTACTATACAATTCCTTTAAATAAATGGAAGCAAGAAATGAATTTTTAGATCTTGAAAGTTTTATAAGTTAATCAAAAATGTCATTCCCCTCGTCCAAATAAAGTTTTTCAAAGTGAAAATTCTATAAATTTATATGCTCCGATTTGAATGTATCTAAGTGAATCTTATCATAAATGATTTGTTACTTTACATAATTATTCATGTTCTTCATTAAGCAAGAATTAAAAACATGAAAGTGAACTGCCATTATCAAATATCAACGAAGATAAAAGTTGGGGTTTGCTTTGTATGGGCTTGTGCAAATTTTAATACCACAGAATACTACAGTGTAACTGAAAAATTAATGTAAACTTATGAATTTCCAAGTGAAGTCTTTCATCAATTTCTAAGAAAAACCATTTGCTAAAAATCGATGGTGGAATTCAGTTCTCAATCATTTTTCTCTGTAATTCATATTTAAAGCTACTGAAATTAAAATTTAATCTTACTCGGCTTCAAATGTAGTATCTGATAATTTTTATTTATTAAATTAATTTCAATAGGCACATCATTATTGCGCTTTTCTGACAACATGCTTTTTTTTTTATTTTTTATTTTTTATTAATTTACTAAATATTTTAAGATTAAAAAACAAAAGGAAAGATTCTGTATGAGAGATCGAAAAATTTCGAAACCACAGGTCATGAGAGGTGGCGAATATTCACAGTCCCTAGTTTTTCAATCTTAACATACAAAGGAGAAGCAAATTTCCTTTGACTTTCTTGCACGATTTCTCGTGACCACGTTAGACATACATTTCCAACACAGGTTTCAATTATTCCCCGATAATTACAAAGTGCAAGAAGAAAGGTCTCAGTAGAGGTATGATCAGTAATGTTATTCAGAAGAACATTATGACAGGGATCATAATGGAAAATGAACCAGAAACAAAAACCCAGCCTATCCATAAACAACCAATATAGAGTGTGAGCTATGGCATCCTTAGAAAACCCACCTATACATTACCACATGGACAAGAATCTGAAAATGTCTCAAAAAAAAAAAAAAAAAAAAAAAAAAAAAATGTTGGACACATTGTTCAAGAAATCCTGAAACTGGCTTGTCAGCAATAAGCCTCGTAGTCATCATCTGAAAGAAGTACAAATCCATGAAGTTCTACTTTGAATCTACAAATCTATGAACTTTTAACCAATGCCAGAAAACTTTAAATTAAATACCCATGCAAAGCCATTCGATGCGCTTCTCAAAGTTTTCGAGAAAAAATTCAAAGTTTATTTTAATGTGTGCAGTTTATAAATATCCGAATTGTAGGGTAGGATTCTAATATAAACCGCATACATTGGTGATAACTTTATGAATTTTTTTCTTGGAAAACTTTGAGAAGTGCATCAAATGGTTTTGCATGGGTAGTTATAATTGGGTTAAAGCTACTCGAACAATTATTTTTTTTATCAAATTCCGTGAGTTCAGAGTACATGGGATCTCCTTGTTAGCTGCAAACCAATCGAGTGCATATTGAAGGTCAATGCAAGAAGACCCAAAGAGCACAAGACCATTTGCAAAAAGTCACCAGGCAGTTAGTCACAATAGCATGCTCACTGCACGGTAGCCCCTGTCTACCCAATTCATAAAGATAATAAACAAGAGCGGTGACAGCAAGCACCCTTGGCAGAGTCCAACACCCAGGGTGAACAGTCTTGGCTTATTCCCATTTAATTGGATAAATCAAAGAGATTTTATACAAAGACCTGATAACAACCAGTAATTGTCCATCCACTCTGTCATATGCATTTAAGAGGTCCTCAAAGCAAGCATAGACATCTTTTGCATACTAAGTTGCGATCCATGTGCTTTGGCCAGGTCAGAAACTACACTGTTCTCTCAATAGCCTGGATTTGACTATTTCCCAACTTCTCTCCAGAGACTTTGAATAAACTTCCCAAGAATGCTGGGAAAAGAGACGTCTCGACATGTGCTGAAATCCCTTCGATCTCCTTTTTAAAAATAGAGAGCACAATACCCTTCTGCCATTGCTTACAGACTGGCAGGATATTCAAACTTGGCACACATGAGTCAGCTACAGGATATCATCCTGATTCAAGGCCTTATACTGTCTTGGGCCACAAGAGGACAGAAATGGTATTTCTATGAGAATTAACAGAGCATGAAATTTAGACCAGCCTAATGTTAAAGCTATTGACATTAAATCACTAATTTTTTTTAAATAACAAAAATCCTCCTATACACTATGTGATTTGCCTGTAGGTATGTAAAATTATTGAAAATTTAATAAAATGGCATTTATACAATGCTGCTCTCCTAACAAAATCGTTGTTGCCTGTCAAAAAATTAACATAAATCTGATCTCGAATAATTATCATATGCTGCTAGAAAATCCGAACTGTCTTAACTTGTATATTTATTTTCCAACAGCAGGAAATAATATTCATAGAAATATTATTAAACATGATATCCAAGACTTACTCAGAACATTGCAGTCTTAGAACGGCAATTTTTTTTTATTTCCACTTCGGAAGCAAAAGTACAGGGTGGTTATAATTAAAGTGACACCATTTAGATCCTTCTAGCGACCGTTCTGGTAATCAGATTTTGACGAAACTTGAGATATATGTTATATAGACCATGGGGAAGAGAATATTGCAATAAAAAAAATTAGTTCACATTTTCACCGCTACGTCAAAACATGGCACATAAATAATAACAAAAAGCAAGAATCAGAGAAATTTATAAAATCTAAATTTTGTGTCAATGACATGTTCAAAGCGCATTATTGCATGTTCCACAGTAGAGTGAAGGGTATCCTGATGAATCGCAGTGATATGGCGTGTTATGCTTGCTTTCAACTCAGGGACAGTCTGTATTCTTCCTCCGTAGACATTATCTTTCAAATATCCCCACAATCAGAAGTCCCAAGGGTTTAAGTCCGGTGAACAAGGAGGCCATGCAGTTGGAAAAATTCTCAAAATCACCCGATCAGCTCCAAAATGAGCATGAAGCAGTTCCTTCACTAGTCGTGCAATGTGGGGTGTTGCACCATCTTGTATAAAGACAGTAGTGTCTAAACATTGTCTTTCTTGTAAAGCAGGAATGACTTTCTGCTGCAGAAGTTGGAACTTGAAACACTCCACTACAGCAGCAGCAACGTTTTCCACAGCCTCATTTGCAATTTGTTTCAGTCCTCTCCCTGGCAGCACAGCCAACTCACCAGTTTCTTCAAATTTCTTAATCATCTTTTTTAAACCATTAATGGACATAGGCCCATTTAGCAAGTTTTTCACATGTCGATATTCTCTTAGTGCAGCAGAAGCATTATTGCAGTTCTGGTAAAACGACTTCACCAATAAAGCTCAATCCTTTTTGGCTAAAGCCATCGTGAAGAATGACTTTACATTTAATTTCACTGTCATTTTAAAGCTTTTATAATTTTAATCTCATTTACATAACGTCTCTGATTGAATAAAAATTCTCAGATGGTTTCTTACATGACCAGTGTCATATTTTGACGTAACGGTCAAAATGTGAACTAATTTTTTTTTTATTGCAAAATTCTCTTCCCCATGGCCTGTATAACATATCTCAAGTTTCGTCAAAATCTGATTACCAGAACGGCCGCTAGAAGGGTCTAAATGGTGTCACTTTAATTATAGCACCCTGTATGTCGAAATCGACAATAGCACAAACTACTATGAGGAAGTAAATTCCAATCAAAGCTGAAGGTGGTTTTTTTTTCATGTCTTAATTATTTTTAGGAAGAAATATAAATTATTTTAATATTTTCAATAGTCTCCCTATCTTGATGACATCACATTTTGCTGCCCTGTACCATGATCATCAGATGCCTTAGAAAGAACAAAGGAAAAGCGAAGTTCATGCAGTCATCAACAATGGAGGGAGTGTTTACATTAGAGACCTGAAATTATAATTTGACAAATTCAAATGATCTTAAAATTCATGAAAAAAAAATTTCTTTGCCCTGTCGTCATGAATATTTTTTGTTAACCTTTTAAAAAATTCAGAAAAAATCTGATACTAGGAATGCCATTTCTGTATTTAATGTATTTATCAAAAAATTTTGATGAAATCTGTCATCCAGAAATGAAATAAATAATACAAACAACTATCTCTGACTGACTCCAAGAGTATCGTTTATGAATTGATTATTATTATTATTATTATTATTATTATTATTATTATTATTATTATCATTGTTTGGGGAAGCCAAACTCGGATCAAGTCCGGAAGCCAATCCCAGAGGCGGACCCAAAAGAGGGCCAAAGCCAAAGGGACTCAAATGCGAGGGAGGGAAAGTTATGCACTCGTGGGAGTATTGATATTTGGGTGTAGGAATTTCCTTACTATGTGACAGGTGTTTAGAATTGTGGCTTTCTGTAAGGTTTTGTATAATTTAGTGTTGACAGGCTTTTGTGTAGCGAGTGTGGAATAACCTCAGTGGCAGAAAGAACGATAGGAACAATGTGTACTCTGTTAACTCCCCAAAGGCGTTTTATTTCATGTGCAAGATCCGTATATTTAGTGATTTTGTCAGTGTATGTCTTTTGTAAATTGTGTGTGTTGGGGATGGAGATATCAATTATGTAAGTCACTTTGTTTTGCTTATCTACTAGTGTAATGTCTGGTCTGTTATGAGGGATAGTTTTGTCAGTGATTATAGCTGTCAAAATATAGTTTATGTGTGGTGTTCTCTAAGACAGTGTCAGGGATAAATTTATAGTAAGGAGTGTGAATGTCCCTTAGCTTGTGTATCTTAGCTAGATGTTGATGTATGATGTTGGCTACCTGGTTATGTCTGTGTAAATAATCTGTCTGCATGAGTATTTTGCAACTGGATATGACGTGTTGGATGGTTTCCTCTGCAATATGGCATTTCCTGCAAGACCCGTCAGTCGAATCTTTGATAATATGTTTTCTGTAGCTGTTAGTGTTAATAACCTGGTCTTGTATGGCAATCATGGTTCCTTCAGTTTCCCCAAAGAGACTCCCTTCACTCAACCGAAAGTTCGACGCTTTTTTGTCGACGTGTGGCTGGTTGAGGTCAGAAGGATGTCTACCGTGGAGTTGCTTTCCGAGCCATGATTGAAGTTTAGTGCATGTTGCAGGAATGTTATGGGCGCTCTGCATGCTGTTCAGATTCACAGGTGTGTATTTTGTATCAGCCATGCAGACTGCTTTGTGTAATGGTGATGTGTGTTATTTAGAGTAAAAGAATTCTGAGTGACTGAGTCTGTTTCTGGTGTAGATCTGTTATGTCAATAAGACCTCTGCCTCCCTCTGAACGAGGCAGGGTGAGTCTTTCAATAGCTGTGTGTGGATGGTGCTTTCTGTGCTTTGTAAGCAGTTTACGTTGTTTCCTTTCAAGTCCCTCAAGATCTGTGTGTGTCCACTGTATGACTCCAAATGAGTAGGAGAGTATTGGCGTGGCATAAGTATTGATGGCCTTGATTAAATTTCTGGAATTTAAATGAGTTTTAAGTATTGTCTCTAGCCTATGAAGATATTGTTTAGTGAGTGTATTCTTTATGTGTTTGTGCTCTAGAAGCTTGGCTTGCTTAAATCCTAGATATTTGTAAAATTCGTCATTTTCCATAGCAGCAATGTGATCTGGTTCATCTAATGTGAAGCCCCCGTCCCTGAGTACTCCATTTTCAATGTGAATGGTTTTGCATTTGTCCAACCCAAATTGCATTTGTATATCTTTTGAAAAGGTTTGTGTAATGTCAAGTAATTGGTGCAGCTGTGTTTGTGTGGAGGCGTAGATTTTCATGTCGTCCATGTAGAGTATGTGTGAAAAAGTGTAGTGGCAGCTTTTATTATGTTTAATTGTGTAGACATAAGTTGTGCTATTCAGTCTGTTGGAAAGTGCATTTAGTGCAAGACAAAACCAGAGTGGGCTCAGTGAGTCACCCTGGAAGATGCCCCGGTTTCACTGTTAAGTGTGAGGTGTAGTGTAGTTCTCCAATGCAGCATTGTACTTTCTAAAAATGTGATAAGTGTAGGGTTTATTATTATTATTATTATTATTATTATTATTATTATTATTGTTATTATAATAATAATAATAATAATAATAATAATAATAATAATAATAATAATAA
>JAHWFO010061024.1:297795-319178 GCA_023313115.1 Rhysida immarginata | reverse complement strand
AATAATAATAATAATAATAATAATAATAATAATAATAATAATAATAAAAGCAAGCAGCTCACTACAAGAAAACTTATAATTAAAGCGCTAAAAATGAACTTGATGGATTATATAGGGAGGTAAACCATTAAAAGAGAAACTCTCAAACCAAACCCCTGTCGCCGCCAACTTTAACTATTAAATTCAAGGATTTAAGTTTTGGACAGATATAAAATGTTTTTTTAAAAGTCGATAATGAACACAAGTGTTAATTAAGATAACTAAGTACACACCAACAATTTATTACACAAAGGGAAGTTTGTTCCACAACTGGATGGCACTATATGGGAAATGTTTAGAAATAAAAGCTGAATTCAATGGGGAACCTCAAACAAACTGTCAGGTTTATCACTGTACCTCATTCAACTCTTTATCACTTCTTTTCCTTGACAGCTTCTTGGATTTCAGTTCTACCATGCTATGGAGTCCTTTTTTTTCTATGCAGATTACAGATTTTTAATTTTTTTTTGTCAAACAGTATCACCCTTCATGTTTCACAATACAAAACTTAGCATAATCAATAAGAAATAAGTTAGAAATGCTAACAAAAAGTAATGGAAGTTGTCACAACTAGCCAAGGACTGCATTAAAGAAGTCTTAATATTTTCTTCCAAACATTATCTTAAAAAGGTTAGTATATACACAGTAGTCTTATTTATAAAAACAAAAATAAAGAAAAAAGTGTGACATTACCTGCATATAAGTTTAATTAAATTTTCTTTAGGTAAAATTAAAAAATCGGGTCCTTTGATGACATCAGTAAAATATTGCTGTACATATGCTTCAACTCTGGAACACAATTCTTCACAAGCATACAAATCAGCAAGATGCCAAATCTGAAGACAATTAGCTGGAGACAATTGTGAATGTAGTACCTAAGTAATGTAGCAATCATAAACGAGTTAGTTTAAGAATAGTTTTTATTTTAATAATTTTAAATAGAAAAAAAAAAAAGGAATCACATGTCTACAATCAATGTCCTTACTGATGTCTGATTAATCAGAAATAGAGACAATAATAATCTATGTTAAGCATTAATCTGCAATTATCAGGCAAAAGGACTTACACTACTTGGAAAAACGTAATTAAACAAAGATGTCACCACCACCCAGGCTTCGCGTGAAATGAAAGATAAAAACCCCATGACAAAATTATCATATTATTCATATTATTATATACCTGCTCCCATTAAGAATTTTTTTGATATTATAGATGAAGTAGACAATTAAATGTGTTTCATTAATAATGTGTAGTTTATTAATTATTAATCCACACGGTTGTATTTGCAATGAAGCATACACTTTATGTAATTTTATGTGCGCTCTCAGTTTTAGAAATTCAAAATTCAATAGTGACCTTAAAGAAGGGCTATGCAATTGAACTGAAGAAAAATTTAAGTGTTTTTTAATAATAGAATTTTCCTCTTTAAAGGTGATGAGTTCTCTCGTGCTTTTGAAAATGAAGATGGGTGGACGGATGACCTCAAGAACTGGCCACAAATCACTGAAAAAAACATAGAAGATTATTTGATCAATAGACCTGCGACACGGACAGTCTTTGTGAAGTAACTCGTGGAGAGAGCACATTTGTTTTTTCCAAATGTGTAATTTTTTCCAGTTATTTTTACATCCAACTACTGCACAGCACACTCCACTAGACCTCGGCGACATCGATGTAACTTTTTGTTCTTGGAGACCAGTCAAATATTATAAATCGTTAGGTGTTTATGTTGTCGTGTAGTGTGCGCGAGTGATGAACTTCGAAAACGCACACACCCTTAATGGCCAGCTCAGTGGCAGCGCCCGACGGACTCTGGTGGAATTGAATAAAGCAAGTGGTGAATAGAGATGGCAGCACAAAGCACAATTTGTAAGTACTCCCCAAATTGGACAATCTACCAATCTCAATAAACATTACTGTAGAAGGATAACACATAAAATACGTCATTTCTCAGCTGACACTTTGACTGGAGCATAAATTTGTACGAAAACGTTTAGAACCAACATGGGTTTTCATGGTAGTACTCCATATGCAATACCTGTATTACATCCATAACCTTCAACATCGATTTAAATGATGCAAGCAGTGAGCAAAGCGGGATGTGGTCTGGAAAAACTTTGTTAATAAATAACCTTTTCTCTATTATAGGGTTTATTTAGAAATATTTTCCCTTTTCTTTAATTTCCTTCCTTTCATGAATGCACACGATTTGGAGACTTGGGAAACTGGATGGGAGCTCTTTGCTGCCAGCCTGACTGGAATCTGTTTTAGAGCATTGGCAGAGATTGTCTTATTTGGTAATTGAAGTAATGCAAAGAGATGTGGAAAGAAATGGTCATAGGAAGCTCTCGGTGGAGATGAAGGAGCTCGTGCTGACCATCTCATGTGCTCACATATTCTGACTGCATAAATGAAAACTCATAAAGGAGGAGAATCATGAGAATCGCCATCATTAAGAGATCAGATTAGACGACTACATGGAACACTCCAGACCAGATGCTGCTCTGGACGACTCAACGAACAAGTATAATCACTCAGGCTTGGGTCATTGGAGAAATGTAACATGCTGCGTGGAAAGGCCAGAAGGACTAGACAACTGGAACAACTTAATTATGCTTTGCAACAATGTCTAACAATTGAAATCGGAAGTTTGACTGGACACGCCCACTCCAACTTTTGTTGGACAGATTATAGTTGAGACATGGATTTGTCTCTGGAAATGCTGGGATGAGAGCAGATTTTTCAATAGTAGCATCATCGGCCAAGGATCTGACAGCGATAACAAAAGATTGGCAAATAGCACATGCGAACAACGGGAAAGAGTGTATGCCTTGGGATGATAGAGACAGGGAATAGCAGGTCATAATAGTTGCAGGACGCATATAGTTTATGGCAGCTGGCATCACTGCTTGCCAAACCTCAACTCGATAAGCTATGGGAGCGCTAACAGGCCTGTTGAAAATTATCCTTGAAATTAGTTATATCAGAGCCAAGTAAAGGTAATCTATTCCTAAATAAATAATTTTTGTTTCAAGGGTCCAAGCCTGCAAGATTGCATAATAGTGGGACTGGATAAATCTTCCAATAAAGATACTAATGTTTTCACTCTTAACAATTGCAATTTTCAGAATCTGATGCCTATCTACATAATTCAATTATGCTCATTCGTCTACAAAATTATTAATCATCTAATTCTTGCTACACCTTTAGAAATAGCTCACCTGCAAAACATACACCCCTACTCTATCCGACAAACAAATTTAATTAGACTACCATCTATTAGGAGTAACTACCAACAGTGTTGAGTCTCATATCTGGCTGGCATTAAATGGGGAACAGTTTACTGGAACAAGTTCTCTCATTCCCTACAACCTCAACTTTCAAGAAATTACTGAAAAACTCCCTTTTAACCAACAATCCACTTACTAACACGAATCCACTTTTTACTATCTGAAATTTTCATTCTTATATAACCCTAGATTTTCTTTAAACAACTTTGTATTGCTTAGAATAAGTCCTTGGAACCATTCTGAAATTAACCTGGCTTTTACATACAATGGCAACAGTGTATTATACTCTATTGTTATTATTATTGTTGTTAATATTATAATCTATCAACCTATATTGTAATTTGAAAAATATGAATAATACAGTATTCCCTTCGGAGAGCCCATACGTCGGCTGCTGGCCAATACAGGCTCTAGACCAGGATCGATCAATCAATCAATCAATCAATCAATCAATCAATCAATCAATCAATAAATCAATAAATCAATCAATAAATAAATAAATAAATAAATATCCTCTCCAAGTTTTCACGATACAAGTTTACACTGAAGGAAGCAGTTTATGTATGACCTCATGGACTCAAAATCGTGAGGTGCTTTCTAGTTTTTAGATATTCATTATTTTTTTATTAGTTTCATATACAGGATTATTCATATTCCCTCTGGGGTTTTAACAATGGATTGCACAAAAACTATGACAGATAAAGCAAAAACGCTTGTATCAACAATATTTGTGGTGGAACCTACAGATGCTCGATATGTGAACCCTTGGCAACACGGCAGATGCCAGTCCTGTATTCCAGTTCCTGCCACACATAATCTAATACGTCATAGTTGATACTAGCAAATGCGTGCATGCTTCTGTCTTGCAGTTCTGCTACAGAACGTGGGATTGGGCACATGGAAACCAGGTTTTTTTGCATGATTTGACTTTTTCGGGCTCCTAGTGAATGCTTGTCTCACCTGATCAATTGTCTCAACCAATGGTCCTGGAGTAGTCTCCTTGAATTTCGTGAACCACATATGTACAGTTTTTGGCTATTTTGCACAAATCATCTCTGTTGGGCAATCACAAGATTCATATTTCGCAAATTCCATGATGCAAAACGTCTTTAACCAGTTAATCCTGCCATATTTGTTCTTACCGTTTCGCCTGCCTTCTAATGGGGAATTCTACAGGCACGCCTTGGGACCTATTGTAGATACAGTAGAACGTCTGTAAACGAACGTCGATTTAGCAAAATTATCTCTATAATGTAATTTTTCTGTGGTCCCCGCAAAAAAAAAATCCTTTTGATTTCATGATTTTTCAACTTCCACATAGTGAAATCTTTAAAGTGTAATTATCCCTATGATGTAAAGATTTTTCAGTCAAACAAGAAATATTAAATTACATTTTTGGCCCTGATTATGACATTCGGTTCTACACTTGGCCTGATCCAACAGTGGACAAGCAAAATTATCGTAAACAGCCAATAAGCCAAGATATCACCCTAATTAGCAAACCTCTAACTCCATTTTCATCCGAAATCTAGATTTTGGTGCCATCTATTAATATACATTAATATCTACTTTCTGACCAAACCTCATGTCAGTATTGTAATTTATTAGCAAGATGACTTTAAAAGAAAACCTCGTAACTCCTTGTTGAAATAAAACCATTAAGTCAGTTTTTTGTCTCTCCTGGAAAATATTATTATGAAGTTACAAAGTTGCTAATTAGGGTGATGATATATAGAATACCAAGAGTCTTAAAACATGGTTTTAACTTTACAAACTCTACCCTTAAGAATTAGGCTTACTTTTTTCCAGCAAAATTATGTAAAGTTCTTGAGAATGTTATCACACAAAACTATCCATAATGCCCTGCAGTCTTGACATTAATGATGTGCTGACGAGTTTAAATGTGTGAGCATGTCCAAAAATTATTTTCTTTGAGAATCTGTGCAAGAACTACTGTAATAGCGGTTGAAACTCAGAAGAATTTTTTTGTGATAAACCTTATTATTAAATTTATGAATTCTTTTCAGTGAAAGTTTAAACTTAAATGTGTCTGAAATGCTAATTTCTCAAGGCTAACGAAAAAACACTTGCCGGCGTTAAAATACATGCTTATGTGATAGTAGGGGAGAGTGGGGCTGGTTCGGACAATTTTGGGTTTTTAATTTTTTACAGAGTTTGTAAAAAGAAAAGGGTTGAATACTGAGTGCTATCTTAAACACTATACCTTAAACTACAAAAACCTATTTTTGAAAATTAAAAAAAATAATTTTTATTCTATTAGAAATTGCATTTCCCTGGAACCCTGCATTGTCCGAACCAACCCCACAGAGGGGGGCTGGTTCGGACAAAGGAGGGGTTGGTTCGGACATGAATAAATAAAAGGTTTCACATGTCATGTAGGTACTATACTGTAACAATATTTATTACAAAATAAAGTGAAATTATTGACAATGTTGGTATGTTGGTCTGATTACTTCAACGAACATTTAAACAGCTGAAATCACGTGAAAATGACATATGCATTTTGCCTTCTCGTCTGTCCATAAGCATTTGGTTTAGGTAGCAATGCTTTCACGCTATCATCTGGAACTGTAGAAATGTCGGGGACATCTGGTAGTGAAAATTGTCCAAATGCCTTGTTTCGAGATCGAAGAAAGCTAATTTCATATCCTTCATCACTGTGCTGAAGGACTTTGCCGACATAATACACTTTTCTTGCATTAGGTTGAGTTACAAATTCAACTGTGACATAATTGCCCTCTTCAGGCATCTTATCTAAATTTCCAAAATTGTCTGAGTCAATCAGATCTACACCTATGTCCTCCTCATCTTCCTCATCATCAAGCTGCACGGATGCTCATACCATCAAGAACTGCCTTTACTGCTTGATTAATATCAGAAAAGGCTGCAGTAGCATGCATCCTCTTCCTTTTGTACACTCTAACCATCTTAAAAAAAAATAATAAAATTTTAGAACAATTTCATTTTAAGAATAAATGTCCGAAGCAGCCCCTCTAATGTTGTCCGAAACAACCCCATCACTCCATTGCTGACAAATTGTCATTTTTTAGGCCTAACTATATACATGTGTAAAATTGCAACCTAGACAAATGGACTCTACTTCCACCTCTAACAACTTCTATTCATGCAAGTAATACTACTATATCCACTGCTTTGTAAATTAAGAAATAGTAGAGTGGAAATAAAAAAAATTCATTCACAAAAAACAGATAATTGCTGTAATTTTCTTACCGTTAAGCAAAGCTTCGCCAAAAGACGTTCAGTTGTGCCCTACTGCAGTGACATCTCATGACAAAAATCAAAACTATTTATATCAATACTAGCTACAAAAAAATCGAGATCTACGAACCAACCCCCGTCCGAAACAGCCCCACTCTCCCCTATTATCGGTATTTCTCCGAAAAATATTTATTATATAATATTTTCACTCCATTCTACTTTCAACTCTTAATTATTTCAGAAAAAATAATTGCTATCCTAAAAAAATTTCAGCAATGGTATACAGCATGACTTTAGATAGACAGCAATGTCAAATATTGAAAATTTTGTTCTTATGTTAACAGGCATTCAAATTAATACTTAAAATACTAAATTTGAATTAACTAAATTTTTTAACAATTTATTCATCAAAATTACGCAAATTTAAACACCATCTTCATGCAATATAATATCTCGGGTGTTTGACACTGTTAATCATAAAGGTCTATTATTAAAGCTTTCCTCTTTAGGCATACCTGATTATGTTCTTGGCTTTCTTCAATGCTAGCTGGTAGAATTTTTTGTTTATATGGTGAATGCTATAATTCTAAAATTATTGGTCGAATATCTTCTGGTGTCACGCAAGAATCACCTCTTGGGCCTATACTTTTTAATTTATATCACTCGACTTTTGCAATATGCTGATGATATCAAAATTTATTCTGTAATTATCTGTATTCATGAAAAACTATTATTGCCACGCTCTATCTATAATATTGTTAATTGTCTAACAGATTCTTAGTTTAGTTTTAGCAGGAAATAATTTTCTGAGTTGGAAACGTTGAAAGCAAGGACAATAAAAAAATATATAGTCTTTTTTAATAGAACATCGCATATAATTTTTCTTATCGCATCTAGTTGTTCGTTCCCAATGCGATTTATTTTTTGAAATGAATATAAAGGATGCATAATGCGATTTTTTTTTCTACAACTTCATTTGTAAAATAAATACATGTGTAGTTAAAATTAAAATGCAGACTGGTTTGCCTCGAAACTGAGCAATGGAGAAATACAAACGAAAATAAAATCAACATTTTAAAAGCAGTGGGTAATGAAAAAAAGCAAATAGCGATTGCAGTTTTTCCAGAAGCATTTGTATGCTTAAATAAACTTTGATTTATTTCAAAATATGAGCCCCAGAAAAGTTTCATCATAATTTAAATGAAATAGGCGACTTCATTGCTTCAGAAACGTTAAGAGCAACTAAGCAGACGAAAATTAATGACTTATTCAATAAATAATTGATTTTCATAATAAACTGTCAGATTAACGAACTAATTTCCGTGATCCCCTGAAGTTCGTTATAACAAAATTTTACTGTATACGATTATATTGCTCAAACAAAGAATGATCTAGAATATATTATGATTTACAGTAAATGTTGAAACAGAACATTTCTATGCCAAGTACATCTCTACCCGATGACAGGAATTTATAGTATACTTGTATAGGGATGACTGCAATGAGGTTACAGATGTCTTTAAAACTGATGGTTTTTTCAAATACCCATCAACATCAGGCATTAGATCAGATGAACGAGATGGCCCATAAAGACCCAACATGAACATGACTCAATATTAAAACCCCAATTTTATTTCCTTACTGTACTGTGTTGTTAACTTATTCGGCAAATCTTATGCTACAAACTGTTTACAAAATGATGCCAGCACACTTTTGAATTAGTCTTCAAAAACCACAATGAATACCTTTTTGCTGAATTATTATTCCCTAACAACATAATCAGGTATAAAATGAATTTTCTGCAGTACAAATGCTTTATACTGGGCGATCCAAAAGCCAAGAAAAAATTTAAAACTCAATAATTCGCTCACGAATGCAGATAAAAAGATTGCTTGCACAGAAATGATTGAAATGAAGTCAGATTTTTTTGCAGGGAAAAAAATTAATGCTAGAATTGTCTGGTTACAGGCATCAGTTTTATGCAAATTTTTGGACACTATAAAAAGAGCAGTAGGCTGAATGACAAATGGCACATTAAATATTTGTAAGCAGATAGTTAATCCGACACCTTACTGCTTGAAAATGTGCATAAACTGATTGCCTGTAACCTGACAACGCCATCTGTCAAAACCAAACAATTTTATACTATTTATCATATCAAGTGACCCTCTAGTTGACCTGAGGCAAATAACCGCTACAGGAACAAGTAGTTACAGTCTGGCAACTTCAAAACCTGAACAAAAGATATTGTACATTCACAAACAGTGAAAGATGCCTTTCGTTTTGCTTTTTTTTTTTTTTTTTTAATAGCGTGTTACTATTTCATGTTATATGCAATATAAATTGAAATACAAATTAATAATTTATTGACAAACTTTTTATACTAGATTTTAATATTCAATTTTTAAAATTCTTGGAAATTTTTATTATTTTATTCTTAAAATTAAATCTGCAAATTTTAAATTTGATTTTTAAAATTAACTCTGCTAAATATTGTGTTTTATTAAATTTTTATGGAAATTTATATTTTATTTTTCATGTTTTATTGGGCATTTTTAATATCTTAATTTTATGATTTTATTGGCGATTGCCAGTTTCACAGAAATGATCAGGATTCTCCCAAGCTTGCTTCCATGTGGTCTGACAAAAAAAGTTTTTATCCCTTTGAAAGAATCTTCTCATTCTATACACCATATAGGATAGGTGGGCAAGAAATAACGTAAGGTGTTCAGAGCTCGCTAGTGGGAATTCTATTAGTGGAACATGCAGTTTCGATTTCTGAAAAAAAAAAAAAAAAAAAAAAAAAAAAAAAAAAAAAAAAAAAAAAAAGGTACCAAAAGTCGCCATAGGGGGCGCTTATTTCAAGAAAACAATGAATACATTTGCATAAGCGCGTTCCGAGCAATCATGACAATAAAAGGCAAGGCTGAGGATTTCCCATCATTCACGAACGAATGGCCTGACGAAGCTTACTCTGCCTGATCGGGCATTATTCGTCAAGCTGCGTTATCAGAAGAGCGACAATGCAAGTGCTGCCCTTTGTGAATTCCGGCGATTGAAAACGTTACGAAGAGGACCGATGAGCATAACTAACTTACGGTAAATGATTGAACGATTTGAATCTACCGGAACTCTAGGAGTGCAACCAGGCCGGGGACGCAAACGAATCAGGCAGCAACACGTTGAAGAAGTTGCAACTGCTGTTGTGGAACAGGAGATGACTACTGTGCAGGGTAATAGCAGTGCACACGCAATAGCACGCCAAACAGATATCCCATATTCGACGGTGAGGAAAATATTGCATAAGATATTGACATTTTATCCCTATAAACTCACACCTGTTCAACAATTGCTTCCTGGAGATGAATGTACCCGGACTGACTTTTCGTTGAGATTTTTAACACGTATGAAGTGGATGATGCATGGCCATGGCAAATTTTATGGAGTGATGAGGCACATTTTTATTTGAATGGTGATATCAATACCCACAACTGCCGTATTTGGGCTGCATCAAATCCACAAGTGTGTCTGCCAACTCCTATGCATTCACAGAAACTAACAGTACGGTGCGGCTTTACTGCTTCTTTCATCATCGGCCCGTACTTTTTTGAAGAAATCAGTCCCCGTGGACCGGTGACTTGTTCCGTCAATTCTGCCAGGTATGCCGATATGCTTGAGAATTTTGTGATACCACGATTGCAGGAAAAGGGTTGTCTGGATTCTACCACTTTTATGCAGGATGGTGCACCACCGCACATCGGACGTCAGGTGCAGCAGATCTTGCGAGAACGTTTTTCATATAACAGAATAATTAGTCGTGCATTTCCCATGGTATGGCCACCCAGGTCGCCTGATCTCAACCCTTGTGATTTTTGGTTATGGGGATATTTGAAAAGCCTTGTGTATCAAGCACTTGTTCCTGACCTCTCAACCTTAAAGGATCAAATAACGTTACATATCAGACTAATTAATGCAGATATGCTGCGAGCTGCCGTAGAAAATGTCGTGTACCGCATGCAGCTATTGGAACAGCACACTGGTGGTCATATTGAAACACATTTGTAATTAAAAATAAAAATGTTTTATTGTCGTTACTAAAGTTAGTTTGTACGATATTTGTTCATTTGACAATTAGGTATTCATTGTTTTCTTGAAATAAGCGTCCCCTATGGCGACTTTTGGTACTATATATATATTTTTTTTTTTTGCAGAAATCGAAACTGCATGTTCCTCTAAGTATATACACCAAAAAGTACTGCATTTGGCCTAATAGAATTCCCCCTAGCGAGCTCTGAACACCTCACGTTATTTCTTGCCCACCCGGTACTTGTGTATAAGCGGAGATCCCCACCCCCAAAAAATGACTGCTAAAAACCATATTCGGCTTAGAGTTGATGAAAGCTCTTATAACTGAGGGCTCAAAGTGCAGCGCTTTTATAAGCGGAGTTTACAAAAAAAACTAAATTTATTATTTTTCGAATTTATTTATTCATTGCATAAATAAATTTCATGCTCATTCCTGATAAGGTAAAATATTTCTCAGTAAGATATCTAAAATAAAAAATTAAACATTTCTCAAAAGAATATTAAAAATAATTTTTAAAAATTTTCCATTTCAAAATTAAAAATGACAAACATTTTCCCATGACTATATTAAAAATATACAGGGAGTTTCATAATTGGTGTCCCATCTTTAGGTCCAAATAATGGCTCAAGGGGAACAGGTGGGGGGGGAATTAATATTGATTATTTGGATTTGATGTCCACTAATTCCGAATAAAAACACTTCGCGTCCCTGGGGGTGAAAGGGTAAATTTTGAAAATTTTAATTTTGTAGTGGTAGGGATTAGACCCCATGTGTTATTTAGAAAGTTGTAGAGCATCATGTAAAATGTGGGTTTAGCAAAAAACCCGGTGAAAAAATCTCATGCCCTCCCCCCTTTATCGAGTGGGTAAAGTGAAAGATATGGCTAGCTGATGTGGACAAAAACCATACTTATTAGAAAACAATAGGGCCTACATTTGGAAAATTAATGAGAATGAATGAGTAGTTAGCCTGAAAAGCTAATAATACCGTTTTCTAATAAATTTTCAAATGTACTGTTTTCTAATAAGTAATGTTCTAATAAGTTTCTAATGAGCTTTTCTGTTTTTGTCTACATTAGCTAGCCATACCTTTCACTTTACCCACTCGATAAAGGGCAGGAGATGAGATTTTTTCACCGGGTTTTTTGCTAAACCCACATTTTACATGATGCTCTACAACTTTCTAACTAACACATGGGGTCTAACCCCTACCCCTACAAAATTAAAATTTTCAAAATTTACCCCTTCACCCCCAGGGATGCAAAATGTTTTTATTGTGAATTAGGGGACATTAAAACCAAATAATCAATATTCATTTTCCCACAAACTGTTCCCTTTGAGACGTTATTTGGACCTAAAGACGGGACACCACTTCTGAAACACCCTGTATGTTAGAAATTTTACAAAAAAAAAGTAATCAATATAATTTTTTATCCAGAGGAATCTATGTTTGCAGGACTCTGAATCACCCTGTACTTAAACAGGCTAACTTCATTAACTTATAAGTTCTAATATCTAAATTTCAGAATTAAATTGCTTATTAAATTTTATAAAGCACCGAATTAAAGTGTTTATACAATCTATTAGGGCAACAAAAAACTAAATACCTCGCAACATTTATCACGTATCAGTTCTAATTGTAGGAGGTTAGAAGCTGCAAGAAGAGATTCAACATTATCTCTTGTGATATTGATTTCACACGTGTAAAGAAATTCCACTATTTGATCCAATGCTCTAGGATCAATATCATGCAATTCAACACGGTCTGCACGGCTTTCAGCAAGTTCCGAGAGAAACATACTGTAGAAATACTGGCTGCTAGATATTAAAACAACTTTGTGTACAGGAAATTCGCGTCCTTCGCAAATCAACGTGACATCACACATAAGTTGATGACGTCGCATGGCATCTAATGTCTGAAAGACTTTCGTACGCTGCTCCAAAAGCTGATATGTATCACTTGGTGATTCCATCTTCAATATGTCATGTTACTGTAATGAAAAGAAAAAAAGTATTTTAATAATTTCATTTTCAGCATACGAGTTATAAATCAACTTTCACACAAACTCTTATTTTAGAAAAGTTTAAACGAACACTTATTAGGAGCTTTTGCGATTCACATGAGAAGTAACACATTTGAAATTCACAATTGAAATGCAGGTTCTCCTTTCCTTAAACCACCAAACAGCTTTCATTAGAAATTTTACAAAAGTAATTATCCTGGAAATTATCTTCGAAATCATTTATGATATTTATACAGTTAATATAAGATTAGAAAGCATAAAATAAGTTTTAATAAACAGATATTACAACTAAACAATCAGATGTAATATCCTTTACATCATAAAGGACGTTCAACATTGCCAATGTGCTACAGGAAATTCATGGGGTTTACTACTGCTATAAATGCAGTTAAACAATCGAATCCCATAATGTGACCACTTCAGGGACTTAACCAGGATTTTACATGGGGGGGGGGGCGCCCGGCACAGTGGAAGGGAGAGGGAATAAAATTTAGAATAGTTTTTTTAATAGAAACAAAGAAAAACAAATGAACTTAGATTAAGGTAACAAAAGGAAGGTTCATCCACCCCCCCCCCCCCCCCCAGTTATGCCCCTGCACCTGTTAATATCCAATTTAAAATAACCACCACATGGAGCTCCGACAGCAGCTAGATGGGCTAGGAGAGACTCAGTGAGGTGATGTAAAGTGTTCACAGGTATAATGAGCCATGTCAACTGCAGTTCAGTTGACAACTTGGAGGGCACAAGACAGTATCCATGGAGTGAATCTGATCGAAGTAGTTCCATAGGTGCTAGACTGGTTTAAGTTCGGGGAATTTGGAGGCCAGGGATTACAGTAAGCCTTCCCCGTGCTCTTCTTACCACTAACGTACAATTCCAGCTGTAGATGTGGCATTGTCGAGCTGGAAGATGTCACCATACCTAGGTTTGGATTTTAGTTTGGTTTATTATAATTTTTGGCATCGACTAAGGTCATTTTGTGCCTTTTACACAAGTTATATCTGTACACAGCCCGGAACAAACACCAACATTCATGCTCACAGCGGGATTCGAACCCATGACCAGGCGGACTTGAGAACTAGAAAGCCTACGCCCTAGCCCTCTCGGCCACCTGGCCGGCCCCATGCCCAGGAAAAACAACTTCCGTGTAAGAGTGTATATGGTCAGCAAGGATCTACACGCATTTAAATTAATTCATATTGTCATCCACAATGATGAGTGCACCCTGTTAGGGAGGATGCTCGATGAAAGAGACCAGATCTGCACCATGAAAACATTCCCAAGATCTTAATACTGTCTTCGCCAACTTGATGCAGTCCACAAATGGTTGATGGGAGTTTGTCTTTTGACATTTCTTGCCATATGCACCAATATCCTACCATCCGATGGAGCAAAGAACACGATTCATCTGAGAAGACTAACTTTTGCCAAACAGTGGATGTCCAGTGTCGATGCAAATTCTACCCTCTTCTGCAGATGCAGTCGTTAACGTCGGTGCCTGTGGCAAAACTCCAAAAGCAGCAACGTATCATTCTGGACACACTTGCAACAGCCCCCTGGTTCAATTGGGCAGAAGTTGCTCTACTGTAGCATGTTGATTCGCCCAAACACATCATCGAATCCACAACTCCCCTCTCTTTCATCTAAAGATGTGACACTCCTTTATTCAGAATTGCAATCAGAATTTTCTTTTTTTCATACATTTAAATTTCGATATTACTCCTCGACCCATCACACGGGGCCTTTGAAAGCATGGGCTTTAAGTAGGGAAGTAATTTTTTGGTTTTAAAGTGTCCTATTTATTCACAATTTTAGGTAACTTCCTAAAGACTTGTAGTTATTGCTATAAATTGCATATGCATTAAGGAACACGTGGGCTCTCAAAGATGCCACACAACCATTCATGTCTCTAAAAATATCGAATACCCAATAGTTATTACTCCCTATTCAATCGTATCAAAACACAGACCTTTCAACTGGATCTTCAGTGTCGCAAAGTCTGCAAGAGCCAAATCTGGAGTAGGATGGGTGTAGAAGCGAAATCATGTTTTTCCACAAGAAAGTCATGTAAAAAGAGCTCGATGAGAGGGTGCACTGTCATGGTGGAGCACCCACGTTTTTTTCATGCCACAGATCTGGTCTCTTTCGTTGAACATCCTTCCTCAGATTGCTCGTTGTTCGAATTTAATGTCCATGACAAAATCACAGACGACCTCACGTGATCACAATAGCAGTATTTTCTCAGTCCCTAATAAACATGAAATAAAATCCTTTGAGCTGACTTATAAACGTTAGGTCTATAATGTAATTTATTTGTGGACTTGTGCTGCCATTTGTCTGGTTGTTATTTTATGTGCAACAAGACCCCGCTTTTTTTTCTTCTTTGGCACCCTGTTTTCTGTTGTTTTTTTTTTGCTCGTCAACAATGGAGATTGAAACTTGGAGAAAACTCAGGAAATTCATGAATATTAAAGGTTGTTTATGGAGATAACACACTTAAAAAACAGCTCTTTTCAAGTGGATCAAGCATTTCCGTAAGAGCCGTGAAGACTGCAAGGATGATACAAGGCCAGGACAACCGTCGATTTCCTGTTAAAAATGTAACATCCAATGTGTGCGGTTTCTTGTGCTTTCCAATCGGCAATTCACTATCTGGATGATTGCTAATGAACTGAATTTGGGAAATCGTCTCTGCACATGATTCTAACAAAATATTTGGGGTTGAGGAAATTGCGCCCGCACCTTCAGCAGCGATTGCCTGCAAGTTACTGACCCTTTATTCGATCATCATGTTTAGATCACCCTTCCAACTCCTCAGATTAAGCCCAGAGATTTCTTTTGTTCCTAAAATGAAAAGCAGTCATGCAGAGGCAGCACTGGGGCAGTGTGAAGACAATAAAACATGAAACGATGGAGCAGCTCAAGAGCCTGACTTCTCAGGACTTCCAGAGATGTTTTGAACAATGGAAACAGATGGGACAAGTATATTTCAACAAATGAGGAGTTTTTTGAAGGGGATAAGATTGATGTACCCTAAATTTTATGAAATCAGTTCACATATTTATTGGACAGACCTCGTAATGTACCAAAGGATAATTCTCTTTACCATGCAAATAATTATAAAATTGAACTGAAGTATCCAAATACACTTCAAATAAATCTGAAGCATTAACATCAGAATTTTTCAATAAAACCTTTATGATACTTGACTCTTTACAGTACAAGTCATGCTACTTGTACATCGCCAACCAAGAAAGAACAATAATGGAGAACACTTTATCCCTCAACTGAGATCTACTAAAAAACAAAGAAGATCAATGTTCCAATGTTAAGATCAAATCATCTTGAACTGAATTTATCATTTTTCCTCTTATCCCAAAGTTAATCCAGATCTGTGTTAATTCTACACAACATGCCATGCTTGGTAGATCAAGTTAAATCCAGCAGAAAATAGGTTTTGGAAAACGTCAACAACTTAATCTGAAATTAAGGTCAGTTATTTTTTTACTTCTCATTTTCGTTAATAAAACAAACAATTATTTTATATGCTAATTCAGTAATTTTGTTATTGTCATCATTAAAGCTGTCTGCCCATTACCATTTGTGCTCTTTAAGACAAGTATGTAATCTTATTTGAATATATGAAACCATATCTTCATAGAATACAACAAAGGATGCTTTTATTATTACTCAGTCTGTCCAAAAAAATAGTACAGTGGAACCTTCATATCTCAAAAAATTTTTATTTCCCTGCATTTTCAATATTAATTCAATGTAATTTTGCCTCGTTATCTCAAAACATTTTCTAGAAAACCCCTCTTATGTCGAATTTTAACTTCGTGTGCCAGCAAAATGCAAAGCATTTAAATACATTAGAAAATAAAGATTTCTTTACGAAAAATTTTTCTTATGAAGATGAAAATATTTGACATCACTTTTGTTAAAATTAGATGATTCTCCAGGTTTATAAAAGAAAAAAAAAAAAATCCACAAAAAAATTTTTTGATTTTATTGAAGAGTCTGTTGGGTACACGTTGCTTAAGAATGCCCGGTTTCAGAGTTTCTGATGCAGTTGTATATGGCTTAACGCTATACACCTGTACAAGTCTATTCTCACAGTACCTTTAACCTAAAAAATTTTGATTTAAAAGTAATCCTCTTCATCTCAAAACCACTTTATCTCGAACTTTTTTCTGTCATATGAAATTCGAGATATCAAGGTTCGACTGTATTGATTTCAACGTGTTTTGTTGTAAAGATATCACCAATTTTCAGACAGAGTATTTATTATTCTGTCCATTGAAACCTTTCCAAACACAAATTGCTTTCAATAAATTAAATACGTAAAAAATTAAGATCTTTAATTAGATCATATTATTAGTCTGTTATTACAAGGCATTCTGTTAAACAATTAAAAAAGCTGTTGAAATTAGCTTTATGAAAAGATATTAAAAAAGCGTGAAGTAACATCCCTGTTGCAATGCTTCGCAGAAGTTTGTTACAATGGAAACTGCATTGTCAGGCCATTGTATTAACAGCAGCCATTACATTGAAGACAAGAGATTATGGAGTTATCTTCAAGAGAAGCTGAAGGTCAAAATCATTCAATTTTATCGGCCTGAAACCATGTCTGAATCCCAGATTGCAGAAGGTTGCCATTTTGGATGATTTTGGAAAATAATAAAGAGTAAGACCAATGAAGGAAAGAAAGCATGCCTCCATTAAGTCTTAGGAACAAATGTTTTTGGTCACTTGTAAATTGATTATGACGAGGTGACTGTTGATTGAACCGACTGAAATTCTTGTTGCATTTGAACAAAGGATTTGAAATTGATATCTGGTAAAATCAGAGTTAGATGGGAAATAATTATGGGTATTCAAAGAGTTGGATTAAGCAATTCACAGATGATCGACCTTCTACAATACACTGCCCAATTTATGATTGCTTAAGTTACAATTTTTCGGAGATACAATGTGTTGTGAGACAACAAAAAAGAAATCTGAAGAGAAAAAAAAACAAAAACGATGTGATATCATTGTAATGGTGGCCATACATCACAGTGGTCATATGCCTTAGTCTACCGCTTGATGTGCATCTTGTGAAGTATTTTGTGCATTAATACCTTTTACATTATATTATTGGGATTATATATGTAGTTCTGATACACCCATCAGCATATCCTGCTGAAAGTGGGAGTGAAAAAAAAGGCATAACACTTCCAAGATAAACTGAAACAATCACTGATGGCTACAAAAAAAAGGGCAACATGGTGCGCTCGAAGGCAATGGGGCACTAAACATCTGAAAGGGGCACTGAATGCAGCTAAATTGTTGCTTTAAAGTTAATAAAAGTACATGGGCTTTTCAGTGACCTACATTTATATTTTTAAGGCATAATGCTAATTTCTGAATCTGTATGCGATTAGGGCACATTAAGGCTTTCCATTTTCTTCTAGGCTAATCTCTTCCTTACTTTGTGATGCTACGAAAAGACATCACCTGGTGGTACAGTCCTCAATAGCTTTTAAAGTATAATTTTCAACAATTTATGCACTAACTTAAATTGCATTAAGATTTTTAAACTTTATACCTTATACAGTTGATCTGTATTATCCCTCAACATTTTATTAATGCTAATTTAAACATGAACGTTTATTGAGGAATACTTCTTGCGGAGGAAGCTGTTTGTTTTGACAGTAAAGCGACCACAGACGAATACAAAAAGCTCGACTTGTCAGCGCAGAGGATAAAAAAGCACAAGGAGTAACGCAATAAACAGCTTGTCACGTATACCAACTAAACTGATGCAGTTAGTTTATATTTTAAATGAATGTACGTAGCAGTTAAATTAAAATGTTTAGGCTTTAAATCACTCACGCCACAATGATAAGCTCCAATGAATACTTAAGACGCACATTGTTGGCATTTATTGGTTTCAGTTTCTAGCGTTTGTGCAGCGCCGAGAGGCAGCGTGGCGGGGTCGAGGGGAAGCATGGTGCTGCGCCACGGTGATTTTGCCTAGCGGCATCACTGACAATAGTGAAGTGTGATGGCACAATGTTGATAATGGCAATAGCTTATAGTTGGTTTATCAAACTATAGTGAAAGACAATCGATATTTTTGAGTTCTGATAAGTTCATTGATACTTAATCCCACCTGAAGCCGGGGAGAGGGAATAAATAGTGTAAAACAAGATTAAAAGATTGATTCAGAGGTCATAGAAGGTTAAGTCATAGATTAAGGGCTAGCATACTGTACCATAATGAAACATAACAGAGGCTTTTCAGGACAGTGCAAAAAATATATCAAAAGATCTCAACAAATATTAATGTTTCACTCTACTTGCCTTTAGTGGCAAACAACCATCTTTTGATTCAGTACTCTCAGCAGGAAACTAGAAAGCAACACTTTCAGTAGGGCCAAGAAATATAGGTTTATCTGTAATGTTTAACGACCACACATGCAAAGAAAAGGATTCCATGGAATCTCTCGCCACATGTGGTACCTTCTGGTGGCCCATCTACCAATCTTGAATGGCATACTTTATGTTAATCAATCTGTCATGGCATACTTTAAACAAAATTGGAACTTATTGTGATGCACTTACAATTTTTATTTCATAATTAGGGTTCAGATTTTAGGTGGAACCACCTTTTAGTGTACCTGACGTATGGTCTTTAATAACGATTTTATAAGGTCAATCTTTCAGTATTGTGAAAATATTTCCACCTTCTTTTCACCTTTTTTGAGAACTTTTCCATTTTTCCACACACTTTTTTTTAAGTAACGTTTTCCACCTAAAATTCAAACCATATTCATAATAGAAAAATTGTTCAGTGTTGCTACATACTCAGGGTTCTGTGTTCGAAACTTTCAAAATAAAATGTACTGTACTTTTTTAAATACACATTTCTAAAAAAAATATATTAACTATCAAGATTTCTAATATTATAATTAAGAATAAAAATTTTGAATGCAACTCGGTACAATGGCAAATAAATAAATCTGAAATGAAGAGATTCTTTTTTTATGGAGGGGGGGGGGGAGTTGCTTGCTTGTTTGCCCATAATTTTTGCATCACCCAAGGGGCAACATTGGATTTGCTGATTTCTGACCAAAATATAATTACAACACAGTAAAACAAATAAATTTTCTCAAATTTATTACTTCAAACAAATTATGGGATTTCAAGAAATAAAATAAATTTTATTTACATCATCAGTATTCATTACAAAACTTTTTGTGACTGTTCACCTGTAAAAATATAATAAATTCAGTGAATGAATGCTCAAATCACTCCATCGTACTTGCATATATCCTTTTCTCAGATTAGCAAATCACTACTCAATGCATGTGTGTCAAGAGCAGCAGGAATTAGCCGAGAGAGGTAATTCTGTGCATTAGTAGTCGATAAACCAATAGATGGCTTTCTAAATCCTTAGCATAGGGAATCGGTCTGGCGTGAGCTTCAAGTCAATACACTGTCCCACAAGAACCAAGAAATCACAATAGTTCGTGGAATACAGCAGTCAGCTCACATGGCTACAGAATCAAGTAGATCTCTATATTATGGAGGAAATAATTATGGAACGAGCTAATGAAGACAGAATGCAACATGTTTTCACCACCATCGAATTGACAGGACTTGCATTGGAATAACTTTTTTGAGAAATCTGACATCTTCTGCAGTCAACGTCATAATACCTAGTCCTGTTGGATATAAGGAGGCTATACCCACATAATAGAGAGTTTCTATTAAATTGTTCCATCAGTTATAGACAAGGTGCTCAAAAACATTTGGTTAAAACCTCTAAAGACCAAACAAACATTTTTGCCTAACAACTGCAGGTTAGAAATGTTTCCTTGTTTCAATGGACAATTCTGAATATCAGGCAGCAACGGTCCTTCATTTCCTCTCAAGAGAAAGTCTTTCTGAAATTTTGTTAATAGGCTACATATTCCTATAGCTAGTAGATGTTTGCTCTGACGGAGGATACCATTTTTAAAGCAGCTATATTAGGAATTTTGTGAGTCTTCATTGCCATATTAAACTTATGATTACAAAAATCAAATACAATATAATAACAAACATTATAAAAGCTAAAATGACTGACATGTATTTTGCATATGGACCAACAAATTGAATAAAAACTGCCTGTCTGTACCATAAACAGTTCTTTCATCAGTACTAGCTACACAACCACACTTTTACATGTTTATATCAGTGTCTGAGAGACAGCAGTTCCTTTCAAAGGCAAATGCATGATACAGGCAGACGTAGAGATGTGCATCAAAATGGACAGATTCCTAAAGCTGAGGAAGATATTCTGTACAAAATAGCCCGAATCGCAGTAGCGACAGCGATCATTTGTAATATGACAGACTGTGGCATGTCCATGCATCAATGCAGCGACGCTGTGAGTGATCAATTGGCATCTCAATTGCAAGCAACCCTTATAATATTCCACAACCACCTCAGAAATTATCAAATGAATGTCTATTGCTTTCTTTGCTACCAACAATCTGGTGCAAAAGTTTTGAGCACCCTGTATATTTTAAAAACATTAGTTAAATACAGCATTGCTTAAATTTATTAATAGCTTATTTACGTGTTAATTTGTTGAGTTGTTAATGTCAATTTTTGAGAATGATGGCTTGGTTGAGAGAGAGAGAGAGAGAGAGAGAGAGAGAGAGAGAGAGAG
>JAHWFO010061024.1:266156-297695 GCA_023313115.1 Rhysida immarginata | reverse complement strand
GCATTCCGAATGTTGTTGATTTTATATTATTTTTTTTTTTTTATAAATAATACGTAGCACAAAAAGAGAGAGAGAGAGAAACACTGAGAGAGAGAGAGAGAGAGAGATTAATATTTGACTTTTGATGTTCTTGGGGTTATTCAATGTTATTTATGATTTACATGGAACTAGCTCCATATTATGAATGCTTATAATAAAACCTTGTATCAAATGATTTCAATGAGTGTCAAAAAAATTAGTCAGCAAAAATTCAAATGCTACTGCTCAATAATGACTGGATAGAAAAGTTCAATAAAATTTTATTACTCCACAAAATAAATCTTGTTGAATGCATTCCGAATGTTGTTGATTTTATATTATTTTTTTTTTTTTTTAAATAATACCTAGCACTATAGTTTTTAGTATTTAGACCTCTGACATCAGAATTTATTTAGCATCAAAGATAGCTTTTAAAAGATTTTTGCCTCTAAAATAAAGCGTATACAATCAAATGAGCATTAAAAATTCATTCTTTATGAATGAAAAATAATTATTTTTACATCAAGCATAGTCCTGGTAGCTACATAACATAACAAAACAATGTTTTGTATTGTGTAGAGAAGAATGCATTAAATCAATTTTTCAAAAATGCTCATGGAAAAGGCTCCAAAATCTAGATCTTAAATAAAAATTATTCTAGAGTGCCATTCTCAAAAAGAATCAGATTGTTTCAAAGCATCCAAACAATGCTGAAACTAGGTACATGTAGTCACAAATAAGCATAGGGGGGTGGGAGGAGCACAGTGAAAAAAAATCTATATTAAAACTTAAACGTTTTTCCTTTATTAAAAGATTGTGTCACAAAGCGACAATTGTTCAACTTGTTATTCTAAGCTTGGGAATAAACAATAAATTCGTAATTGTACATAACCAATGAATACGACAATTACAAGCAATTATCCAATAGTGTTATATATCAAATGCAACACAAATCTTATTATTAAAGCAATATACAACAGAAATAAACATAAAATTTCTGACAGAATGAAAGAAGAGTCTGTAATGTTAGGTGATCGAGTGAATAAAATTTTAAAATCAAAATATTCAAGAAACTTTGTCAAATTGTTTTTGAAACAATTTATCATTCAAATAAATTGGAATGGCAGAATGGTACATTCACACAGGCCTACCACGAGATGATGATACGAACTCAAAAAAGAAAATTATTTTTTTCAATAAGAGGAAGCCATTCCATGCCGCATTTATTGTGTTTGGGGCGAAGAAATGAATACTTCAGCCATTTGCTCATTTTTAGAAAAAAATAATTAATTTCTCTAAAAAAGGCTTAGCCCATTTACAAAAAAATAAAACCTCAATGCATAGTTTTAGGTCCCCCAAAATAATAATAATGATAATAATATAAAAAAAATTTTTGAAGGGGGGGGGGGAATAGTTAATAACTCCAAAACATCATCACAGCCAAACAAGTCATTTACAAAAAAAATTCACCTTTCTGAGAAGAGTCCGTACATGTCAAGTTTGGTTCGTTGGTTTGAATGCTTCAGCCATTTTTTTAATTTTTAGAAAAAATTAATATCTCTAAAAAGACTTAACCAATTGACATAAAAATTATGCTAAGGCACAATTTAAGATACCCTCTAAGCATGTATATTTTTTTATTTGATTCTGCTATGAGCAGTTTCAGAGGAGTTAGTTGCACAAAATTGGTCACATATGTACATACAGACGGAAATTTTTTTTTCAAAATTTCAACATATCTTTAGGAATCATGAGTTTTTAAGTCAATTTCAGAAAAAAAATGATTTCATGAGCAGTTCTTTATGTTTTTATGTCAGTTAACTTTTAACTTTTAGTCAGTTCCCCTTTTAATAACTCGAGTTTCCCCAATTTTAGTTTCATTTTTCATGTGATATGCTGCTTGGTTTAAAATCCTGAACATTTACTATTACTTCAATATATCAAAGCGTAAAGTAATTTCTTTGGAAGAAAATGTGAATATTATGAGTGAGCACCGGCTTTCCCCAAGTTAAGGAAATCAATGAAGTGATGAAACATTCAGAGTCCAAAAAATAATTACAATCTCCTTTGTAAATACAATATTAATCTAAACTGCATGAAATGAATGAAACTATTAAAAATAAATTCATAGGACTTAATTATTAAAAAGAAATTATTATTAACTATGATATTACCATTGGAAATTGAAAAAAATCTCCAATTATCTTAAATATAAACACAAACTACTTAATTTTCTAAAATTCTTAACATTGTTTATTAAAAACTGGATTTCACTTTAATCATTTCAGATGTGAAAATAATCACAAAAAACTAAGTAACAGGCTTCAAATAAATAGATTCCTTGTGATGACTTCATAAGCTACAGGGAATGAGTACTGTTAATGAACATCATTAATATATTACCTTTTTCATTATCTGTGAAAATTTTGTGTTGGGGCTTATTTGTTTTTTGACAAACTACTTAATAAATTTAATAATATCAATCAGCAAATCAATATATGCTGTCATAGCACGTTATTAATGAAATCTATGACAATACTTTGAAAACTAAAACTATGCAGTGAAATCTCTCATAGGAGAAATTAACTTGCTTCCTACCTTTACTTGTTCATTAATCAAAATGTACTATACAGACAACCTGTTATTCTGATTTCATGTTATACAAGTAAATGGATCAGGGTTAAACCCGTGTCCTTTAAGCAGGGTTTTTTAACAACACAATTCTCAAAATTTCTCAAGGAAACGAATAAAGTTGCGCGAAGTACTTTTAAATAAAAAAATTTATTTTTACTCCTAAACGTACATAAAGTATTCTGAAAATGTCATCCAATTTAAAATCAAAAACACGGGAATACTTTTTTATTATCATAGAACACACGTTCGGATTTTTACCGAATGAAATTTAAATGTTAAAAATATAAAAGGATCAACAAAACTATACATTTAAGGGTTAAAAGAATATAGCAAGTCTGGCAATTTTGATTAGTGGTGTGTCATTTTTCTTATTATCATAATTTAAATTCTTTAGAAGTTAAATGCAACAATCCTTCCATTTCGATAAAACACGGTCATGAAAAAGACATCTAAAAATCGAAATCTTTTCTAACTTCCTTCGTTATACAAACCATAAAACAGTGATTTCGGTATTCCTGATAAATTTACACGCTTCTCTATCATGGACATTTCTTCACTTTCGACAATAGATTCATCTCTATTAGTAAGATAGAGAAAAGTGCTCGCCTTCCCATACTCTAAAAATAACGGAAAATCTTCTCTCCACGTACATAAGAAATTCTAAAATTATGAGAAAAATATCCATGAAATCGCGCATAAGTGTGCATTGTTATGATTACATTTTTCCAGCACAGGACTAGGATTGGTTATAATTTAGACAGACATAAAAACAAGTAACTTTCTCATATATTTTTGATAAATATTTATTTGTAATTAAAAAATAAAATTTAATTAGTTTTCAGACCACTTTATAATTAAACCAGGAAACAACTGCGGTTCTAATGGCATGCTTTCATTCATTTTTTTTAAATGGCGGATCATCGTGGAGCGCGAATGGATCGAGCTAGCAACTTACTGGAAACATTTATTGTAACCAAAGAAGAGTAAGTTTTTTCCTTGAAAAAGTTCTTCTAATCTTACGTAACGTAGACTATGCTTATAAATAAAAGCTCTTTTTAACGGGGTATGTCAATTAATATTTATAAAGAGAAGTACATCTTCATTTATTCTTTTGTGCGTACTGTATCGTGAGTGCTTGGAAAGGTTGAAAGTAAAAGGGGGCCTGATTAATAGTTGATTAATTAAGAATACAGTACCCGTATTTATAAATTCAGGAGCTGAAATATTTCTGAGACCATAGCCGAACTATTTAAATAAAATAAAGAAATAACAGCACTATAATTCATTATTATTATTCCGCTCATGAGTCATGGCATCCAAGCCTACTATTTGCTTAGTTGTTGATATTGCGATAAGGCATAATGATTTTAACAATAACTCTACATAAGCATAAACAAATAACACTTTTTGGTACTGTCAAAAACAGCAACATTTTGCATAAGATCGAAAGTAGTATTTTTTTTCAGTTTGCTTTTAATTGTATACGTTTGTTATACTTATTTAATTTAAATATTAGTACAATCCGTTTTTATTCGATGTTTGTTTAAATTCAATTTTTCTTAATAATGATTTCGAATAAAACGAAACCAGAACTTGATGATACTTTTTTTTTTTTAATACTCAAAGTTTTTTTCATTTATAAACAAGGATCTGACACTATATGTAAAAAAAAGAGCGGTCGAATTGTTGCATAAACTATGAAGGTGTAATCATCAAAATTTCATAATTGTTGAAAATGGTTTTTCTTTCCAAATGGAATGTTGATCTTTTAATGTACGTGTTTTAAACAATTCTCTAGTGTTTACGAGTACTTTTTGCTTTAATCAGTGCTTGTTTCTGTTTTAAATGTTTTCATTTTTGTCTTTTTCTTTTCTTTCTTGTTTTTTTTTACAAAGTATAAATTTAAAAACTTATGTAATCGTTCTTCAATAGCTTCCGTTTATAATATCATATAAATTTATCACTTTTGATAACTTTTTATAATAGATTTTTTAAAGCCTTAACTAAAATTATCCATTTTTTAAAAAAATTAAAAATATAATTTTGAAGTTTCATACCTCAACATATAACAAGGCATACTTTTTTTATTATTATTATAAACTTAGCAAATTAATCTAAATATTTCTTAAAGCATTATTTTAGAAGTTTATTTTTTAAATTTGCTATATTCTTTTCTTTACATGTAACAAAATATGTTGACAAAAAAAAGATAAAGGATATGATAATAGTGCAGATTTTTTTTATATTTATTTATTTTTTTTTAATCACAAAGCATTTATTTACAATTCACATTTGCATTGCACCGTTAAAGAATTGTCTCTTAAGTTTGCCGTCCGCCCACTAAATTGTAAGTTGAGATAAGGTTACCAGAACAAGAAACCATATTGCAAGCACCACTTGGTCCATACATAATCCCTCTAATGTTTTGCTTGCCATTGATGCTTCCTTACAGATCTTATAGTGGAACAGATTGCTATTTCTATTGTCCTTCAAGTCATTAAACATATTTATGAATGGAAAAATATCTAGCCATATACTTGAATTTTACACCTGATAGTCCTAATATTATGTTTAACAAGTTAAAACAGTTAATATATATAAATTAGTTCATTTATCTTATATAAATATATGTATCTCTAGCAATCATATGTATACAAAGGTGAATGTGATTGTAAATAATTTTTTTTGATGTTTATTAACCATCACTAAGTTCTGTTTATAAATGCTGTACTCTCTTCAACTGTTGTCAAGTTCTAGTCTACTTAAATGAAAAATATGATAGAAGTTCCTGCCTAGATGCTTATTCCTGCATGGAAGGGAGAGAGAAGGGGAAAAAGTTAATATTAAGATAGTTTCCGGATTCCAAACTGTAACCCTTGTAGATAACTAGATTCATGTTAAAAATTCATAATTTTCTGGTGGGAAAAATTGAAAGTGAAATATCAGAAAATAATTTAGTAGTTGTAGAAGGTACAATTTAAAAAAATATGCTATCAACAGTGACCAGTGTTATTTTAATTTTTATTCTTAATTATAAAGATGTAATGGATTAAAACTGGTGTGCTCATTTCCAGTTCATATGCACATTTAAATGTTTCAATGTCACACTTTGAAGATGTTTTGAGACCTAGTCCTTCAGGCCTGTCTCAAGGCTACTAATCTGATTTTTTTTCTCATCATAAATTTATTGCAGTCTTTCCTCAGGTTTGATTTTTTTTTTTAAATAAATTGGAAAAGTTTTAGCCTTCAAAACAAGGGCTAAGAAATCTATTATATAATTTATTTTTCTCCTTGATTAATCAAGTAGCACATGTCTCTGCCTAATACAATTGTTGGAGTTAGGTTCTTTTTAAGCACATAATCGATGTTATTGAAAACATGTCGTGAACTTTTTAAAAATATTAATTATTGAGTTTGAATCATCATGATCACGTGTTTGTGAACTTTCAAATTATAATGAGCACTTATCATTTTTAAAATAAATACAAAAATTGCTTTATCTAATGCCCTTTAACTTTCAAGTAGATAGATCAGTTTGAATAATAGGAAGACTTCGAATAGCAATGTTTGCCTTAACAAAAAGATGCAAGGTGAAATGCAAATGAAACTATAATTAGTTGCCAGTTCCTTTCATAACTATACGTAGGCACTAATACATCTAAAGAAAAGTCCAGTTATCAGGCACTTGATGACTCAGAACTACCAACAATGGGAAAATTTTCTAGGAATTCGGCCAATCTATGAATTATTTATTACATCAGATCTTATTATAATATTTGTCAACAGTATATTAACATTGATTAAAGAATAAGCTTAAGGATGGTCCAAGTACTTCCAACAGAATGCTAGAAACTGTGGACAGTGAATAACCAGACAACAAGGGCTGATCTCAGATTGTTTGTATCATGCTGATGAACCTATTGCCCTCGAAATGTAAAAGATTTTTTTTGTGGAATAGCATCTTCTCTCTTGTCTGGTTAAGAATGGTCCAGGAATGGTTGAGAATTTATTTACAGAGCATGCCTCAGATGTCTTAAATTATAAATGAGGAAAGAAAGTAGAAAATTTCAGTCTAGGATCAAACCAAGAACTTTTGGCTAATCGTGCCGTTACTGCAACCAACTAAGCCACTGTGGGCTATGCTATCTATGAGGTGCGATCATTAAATTCCTGAAATGGCATCAAAAAAAAAAAATCTGAATACCAGCCAACTATGAGGTTATAGAAGAGTTCACAAATCTATAAATATCACGATACAATGCTGCTTTTTGCTACTAGTAGGACCAAAGTACGGAAAAAATGGAAGCCCTTTCTGTGATCTGATTCTTGTTTAAGGAGGGAAGGTGAAAGAAATCACATGACCATATTGAAGCTTATGGCAACAATGCCCTATTATATGGTACAGTGTCATCCAGATGGCCATCACTGAGTGAGGAATGATCATTGCACCGAAATGCAAGTTAGGTTCAGGTGCTTGAAAACTACTATCAAAACGATCGTCTCTAAGGTCAACATTAGTCACAGGTCTGTTGTGAACATCTTGTATAATGTGTTTTACATGACAAAGGACGCTGTTTGGTGGGCTTCTCGTTTGCTCACATCAATTACAAAGGCGGTACAAAAAGATTTCCATCACTAACAGGCCCGTACCCAACCATTGTCTGGACAGGTTATGCTGCATGGGTTTTTTTTTTGTGTGTGGGGGGGGGGGGGGAATCTGAGTGGCTAACTTCTCATATGCTAAGAAAGGCATTATCATAATGGAAGTGAGTATCATGGTCTCTGAAGTTATGGGAAGCCATCAAGGCAAAATGCAGAAGAATGCTGAGCAGTGGCTTATGCCTTCTCCACGATAACACTCCATTCAGCAGCACCTGAGACAGTGAAGTTTGCTGGAGAGTTGAGATTCAAAATTTTGTTTCTTCCCCCCCCCCCCCCCCCCACCTTTTTTTAATTTTTATTTCTTTATTTTTAAGAATAATTACTGAATTTACAACTGTTTGTGCTTCACTAAAAATAAAATAATGATAAATTAGATTATATTTTTTTTCCCCACTATATATTTATTGCTTCCAATCCTTTAAATACTACTGCAGCTAATTTCAGATTTATATAAAATTTAAATAATGATAAGGTAATTAGGTGATAAGGTAATTAGGTGTTAAATATTTATTGGAAAATAGGAATTAATATATTGAGGGATGAAATTGAGCGATTTGGAAATGAAATTGATTTTACATATCGATCTTATATTTTATAAATTTAATGTGGTTTTCTTTTTAAATTATTTATTTAAGAATTTCTTTTGATAGAGTAATAATTTTTTTCATTATCAGTTGCTATGTTTGAATTGTCTCCTGGAAATTCTGAAGAGCAATTTCTTCCTTTGCACAACACTCTCTCAATATAGATATAAAACTCTACATTTCCTTATAGTTTGTTTTGAACAAATGTTTAACAAATAAGGTTAATTTTCCAGTAACGATCAATCTTGTGACTATAGTTCGCGCAGCAAACGATGGCAGATGGCCTTGACAAATCACTTCTGAGATTACCCTGATAACGAACCTGCTCTTAGGTTTGCCTAATTGCTGTACCACTCTTTATTGTTCAGTTTTACAGCACAATTTTCTCAGCTAAAAACACAACAGAAAGATTGTTTGTTTTACTGACTGACTGTATGTTACTTATTTGCTTTTTAATGGCTTTGCTGAAATGTGGCTTTTTTTTATTGGATAGTATAGGGAAACTATCGCTTGGCTGGCTTCGCAAGCAACACCTCAAGGCCACGAGCCTTCATTCTTTGGGTAAAGTATAGACACTGCGCTGCTTGTAAACAAAACTATTGCCCAAAGATGAGGCAAATAGAAGCGAGGGCAGCAGCGCTTCTGCTTTGCATTCATCGCCATGGAAACGCTCATCTTAGTTCATTGATTACCAGCTTTTTTCCTACACATTGTTTAATAAAGAGTAGTGCTTATTTCAATAGTTGGGTCCTGAGGAAGAAGAGCAATATATTTTCAAACTGAAATTTTTATTTTTTTATTTTTCATCGCAAGTGAGAGGCATCACTCTCTCATATTGTGTGAAACCAATAACTTTTCTACCATTAGTGCAGAAACTCGTTCCGACTATTACAGGTCCATACAGCGAAGCAGTGTTCATAGTTTTCAAATCTCTTCATAGTCTACGAGCGATCGAGGTGGAATTACAGTCGTTAGAGATCAATTAAGCACAAGAAGAACTCAAAACTTGACGTAATGTTATTTTTCTTACATGCTCGGAGATTCTAGTAGCCGTCGATCCATGAGAAAACTTTCTTAATGTTCAAGGTTTAATGTTTTTTTTTTTTGTTGTTGTTTGTTTTTTTTTAATTTGATAGCTTAGCCTACAATAAGCAGAATTGGTAATTGAATATTTAACAGTTTTAGGTGTGTGATTACCATCACATTCCTTTTAATTTTCTAAGGGAAGCATGGCTTGATTTAAAGCATATAAAGAAAAGGAAGATTGATACACAAAATGATCGAACTAATTATACCAAAGTCCTTGTATTATGCAAAGTTTGAATAGTGAATAAATCGGAAATTTCTTAGAATTCACAGGCTAAAGTTTTTATATTATTAAGAAACGACACTTAAGTTAAAGTACAACTGATTATTGATTTGGGAAGGAGGTCACCTTAAGAGGTTAAAAAGTTGACATGTTTTGTAATATTTATTACTTGATAAAAATAGTTCTTGGTCTTCTAATGTAAAGTTGTAATTTTTATTTATTGACTTTCGAGCTCGATCTACTAAAACTTGATTTACCGATTTTGACCATTTACTTTTCCATCTCTGGACATTTACGATGTATGCAGACATTCTACACATTCGAAACCATGTAGAGAATTCAGTTCTTTTTCTCATTTTTCTCGCCAAAAGCTAATGGGAAAGAGAATTCTCGAAAACAAGATGGTGACAACCATTCGCTTAAAAAGTCATTGCTATCGTGAAAACGTTTCGTTTACTATGTAACAAATGTTCCCGTCTTGCCAATGTTTATTGAATATTTGTGAACAATTTTCAGATTATTAGTCTTACCGTAACTGTATCTGTTCTTGTCTTTATTCAGAATCAAATATACTATATTGTATAATAGTATGTACAAAGTACAGTAGAAGCCCGGTCGAATGCAGTTGTGTAGTCATGATTTCATCTGTATATTCAGATTTTTTTCCAGATATTCATTCTAAAGCAGATACACCAGTAATTTTTTTTTTAATTTCTTAATACAGAAACTATACACTGTTTCGCCAACGAACATGTACGGTACATTGTGTTTTTTTGGTTTTTTTTTAAACATTTCATATAATGGGATTTGCTTTTGGGGTAATTTAAGAGAAGAAACCTACTCTCCCTCATTCTCCTACAAAAAAAAAATATTTTGTGAAATTGGCTTGGGTAAGTTGGATTGGATCCATTTATAGATCCTGGACACTTGTTATTACAAATTGATGTGTCCTAGAAAGATTTTCCCAATAATTTGAGGCGAGGAATGTACTATATTTCTTTCACTTTAAACTTTTTGAGGGTGGTGTTAAATGCATTCGTTATGATTTACGGTGTGTCACATTCTTGCTTCCTGGCTAAATATTTTAAACTTCTATTTGTTTTCTTAATAAAACTTCCTTGCATTTATCTCGATAATAAAAATTTCTTTAAAAAAATAATAAATTGGTAATAAAAGCTGCAGCATTTATTTCGCTTAAACTTTTCGGGACACTGCGATAAAATGAGCACATTTCTTGATCCTTCAGTAGATTTAAGTGGAATTTTAAATTTAAAAAAAATTGGACACAAGGATAAATTTTAAAACATTCTTGTGTTTCACAAATAGCAACATTATCTGAGAACATCTCTGAGAGATAAATTCTCAAGCTATGCTGAATTAGCTCACAACTAAAATGCCTTGTTAAAGGTAAACTCCACACCGAAAACAACTTCGTTTAAAATGAAAGATGAAAGTCTTAATAACAAAGTAGCATGTAAAAAAATTTTCAATTTGAACTCAAAATTGATAAAATATATAAAAAACTTTCATTTTTTCCCTCCCCTTGCGATAGATACTGGTGCCATGGTTCGGCAACTGTTACGTCACAAGTTGTCGAGAAGTGCGAAGGAGTTTCGAATTCGTGACGTCACACATTGGATGCTATCGGTTAGTTACTAGTCAGTTTGCATCACAATGGATGAATATGAAACAAGACCGATAGTGACAATTGCGATTTTGATAACAGTGACAGCGATATACAAGGGCCGTTAGCAGAATTAAATGCTACTGCAACTTCTGCAATATACAGCCCTATGCATTAAACCATGAAACGGGATCTTCTGCTTGCCGCGTCGGCGTGTGCACATTAGGGCGGCATGTGCCTTACACAGCAGATAGGCCTACTTCCCCATTTCTTCGGTTGTTGTTCTAGAAGAACACCAGCCCCATTTAGAATTGGAAGAGCATCTAGTTCCACTTTATATGTGATCTAGTTTCAGCGAATTTCTTGTTTGAATTGAACTGAATTTAAAACTTCAGATGGGTAGACAAAGCAAGACGCTTCAAAATGAGCACATGATAATGTTTGGAGTTTGATACCAGTTCCCTCGCTGTCAAAAACTAATCGACTGTTTTTTAATCGATTCTGATTGTGGAAATCTATGAAACGTGAAATTTCTATCAGACTGTCTATTTACACATCCAAACAGAGAACAAATTGAAGGCATTCCCCACAAAAAACAGGTTAGCAAAATCTTAACGATATGTAGAATCGTTCTAAGCAAAACTAGAAAGAGACTAGAATCTCGGCGACGAAATTTCCCGAGGTTCTCGTGGCAGGAAATGACGCAGTGTTCTCTAGAGAAGAGAATGGAAGATCCCACGCCAATTTTCAATTTTCCGAGGCATTTGAATGATATATATTCTATTAACCTGGATTAATGTTATGATGCAAAAAAAAATATAAAGTCTATTTTTTCCGTGGAGTTTACCTTTAAGCTTTGTTTTATTATATACTTCTAAATTTAAAACTTCAAGTTAACTTTCATTTCAGCGTAATACAATAATTATGATGCTTTCACTCTAGCGTTTCTGTTTGTTCAGTTTAAAGCTTGATGCTTTTTTCAGTTTTTTTTTTGTTTTGTTTTTTTTTTTACTTCTTTCCAGTGTTAATAGCACAAAATAAATACAAATTTTAATATAGAGTACTGAATTTTGTTTTCCATAGTCCATTTTGAGACCTTTAGCTAAATAAAAGTCAATTACAGGGTATTTCATTTGGAGAGATAAGTTAAAAACATCCTTAATTTACGTAGCTTAATGAGCAAACTGGAATAGTTTCTTGATTTACCCTGAACTTCGGTGAGCTTCCTGTTGTCATATTAAGAGGAACTATGTCTTTCGATGGCACCGCTCTTACCAATTGAATTAACGCGGACATGAATCTCAAAGCAGTTACAGTATGTGCATATGAAGCCACAAATCAGCTCAATTGATGACATTCAACTCTGTGAAGATAACGACATAACTGAAGAAGCTCTTCAAACCCATCATATTTACAAATAGGGAAGGAAGAACCAAAATTATGGCTCCATGGAGGAAGTTGGCACAGCACGTAAAATGTGCATATGCTTTAAGTCTTTATTAAATTGTACTTGGAAAATTATCTTCATTTTTATTTTTATAATATATCTAAGTTTCTGGCATTCCGTTTTCCCCAATTTTTGCTGCTAGATGATGATAGTGGTGCTTTTAACAATAGCCATCTCCCTTTACTGATAGATCTGCCATAGTCTATTAAATTCTTCAAAATCACTCTTTGGTTATCAAAAATAACAGTTTCTTTCCTGTTTAGGCTCTTGAACAGTTATAAGCAGGTGTTGATTATCCATTCCACAAGCAGATTTCTGGAATTTAGAGGAAAGCATGCTACGAAGGATAGCTGTAGTTATTAAAGCAAATGGTGGCCTCACAATGTATTAATTTAATAAAAATAAAGCTAAATGTCCAAACCAAGCTTTTTTTTGGAGTACTTTTTTCCATACAGTGTATATGGTAATTTAGAAATGTAAACATGTCGGTGGACTAAGGTAATAGTGTTTAGCTAAAGGCTAGGGTCACTATATTGGCAATAAGAATTCCTACAGATCATGAATTAAAAAAAAAAAAAAAAAAATTAATTGGTAAACTGAAAATAAAGAAATTCTCTAAATAGTCCAAACAAAAAACTTGATCCAAAAATGTCTTTTTCTACCTTTTATTCTAAATGCTTTTCTTAGAATATTTATCCTCTATATGTGTTAATTTGTGGACAATATATGTACACAAGTAATAATTCCCAGTTTATAACGTGGAGGTTAATTTACATTTTATTTTATCATTTCGTTATTTAAACACTTTCGTATCCACTACATATCTTTTTGAGTTTGCTTTATATCTGCATTCTTAGATTATTTTGATTAGGTAATCATAGAAAAGTTCTCATTGAGTACTTTTTAGAGAATTCCCAGAATCAGTTGATGGCTTCTAATTTAATAATAGAAGAAAATAATTTTTAACAATAGAATTTACTTTTTTTAATTTTAAGTAGGACTTCGTTATATGTTAGATTTTTATCTTTATTCTGCACAGTGAATGAGTAAATTGCCATATAATATCTACATTGAACAAAATATTCTACAATTTGAAAATGGAAGAACAATACCGGTATGCCGTTTTGTTATTTGTGTGTTGTGTGTTATCTGGCAGATATAATTTTAAACAAGATTATTTATTTTTTCAATGTTTCACAAATGAATTTGCTTTAATGTAGACCTGGCTTTTCAGATTTTTATTTGCATATTCTTGTAAGACTAGCTACATTGTTTTGCATGAAAAATCTGTCTTGACATTTTTAATGTTTCAATTTAAGCTTGCACTGTGGAAGAAAGTATTGTTATATTTACAAAATACTTAGTATTGTTTAATTTTTTTCCCGCCCCTCATTGTTATCTTGGTTGTAAACTGTTTATTATGGCAATTAAATGTATATTTTTTATACATATTAGTTTCAAATTCACTTATACTTACTGCTTAACATTCTAGCTTAATTCATGTTTAAATTGGTTTTCTTTTTTGCTTTCCATAAATTAAAAAAAAAAAAAAAAGACATAGATATAGCAATTTGATATAGAAAACTAATTTCATCTCAATATTATTGTATATATTAACTCTGTGTTGCAGAAAAATTAGATTATGAACCTGGGTTGATATAAATTTGAAGAATTAATGATGAAAAAATGAGGCTTATGTGCTTGCTAGTGAAAACAGAGTCTACCATGTGGATCCTCGTTATAACGAACTCCTTGATGCAACTAATTTTTTGAAGTTCTGGCAAATTGCAGCAGATTTAATGTTGAAAAAATCTCGTTGAAACGAATTTCAATATAACGAAATCCTCATTATAATGAACAAAAATTTTTGATCCCGGCAATAATCGTAACTGTTGATTGTTAGTGCGAAAATAAATTTTCACAAAACATGGAAGTGCGAAAAACGATTTCTCTCCTATCAATAATCACGTGCTTTTAGGGAAAAAACTCACAGGAAACTGTTTTCATTCTATCTGAAGCCCATATTACAGTAGAAACCTCTTATAACAAAATCCCATAGGACCTTGAAATATTCTTGTTATATCCGATAAAATTTTAAATCAGTCCTCAGGACATCAGGTTTTTTCAAATACTGTACATATTTTATATAATGTGTATTACTGTCAGAGATAATGAAAATACTAAACAGAGTTAAAAATAAATTTTTTTAATTTTATCTGCATTTTTTATGATGGTTGATAGAATTGACGGGGGAATGTTGAATTCCTCGCTAATTCCCCTTTATTAACACTGACGTTTTCAACCTCTTCCAAAATTTTTACCTTTGTTTTTAATGTCACTGAATTGAGTTTTCTTTTTGATGGATTTGAAGCCATAATCGATTAAATCACCTTGGCACAATCAACGAGATTAAAGAAAGAAACAATGTGATTTTCGCTAATTTCTCTTTGGCCATGCGTGATTTACGAGAAATAAAGGAATGACGGGTAATCGATCAAATTTTCCAGAACCGTCTGAGGGAGCGCTCTTGTAATTTACTAACGATTTATGTCGAACCAACGTGATCATCGCTGATTTACTTAAGTTTATTAGAGAACGATGAACAGATTTCCTAAAATGATATACACTGTAAAAGGAAACTAATTTGAAGCTGGCGGCAATTAAATATCAAAAAAATGACGAAAGAAAATGTAAAAAAAACGCAAATTTAATGAAGTTATAAAGCTCCCTTTTGAGCCACCATATTTTCGTAATGAGCGAACTGAGTCTAGATAAATTACGCTCTCTAAGCTCAGGAGCACATGAATTTACGAATGCATTTGGAGCGAGTGCCCTGTGTGCTCAAATTTACGAACACTGCCATACTTGGCTGTATTCATCGTTTACACAAGCGAATAAAATTAAAAATCGGTGCAAAACTTAAAAAAAAAAAAAAAGCACTGGAAAGATGTATTTTCTTCTATTAAGGATAAAAAAATTCTTCATTACAACTGGTTTTGTTTTAGAAATGTTTTCGTTCTAAATAGCTAACTGGGGTATAAAATATTTTTTTTCGTTTTAACAGATTTCGTTATAATAGGGGCTCTGCTGTATCCATTGTCTAGACATCCCAAATGTGGCTAGTAAAAGAAAACAATTTACCACCGATTTTGAACTCTTTGTTTTTTTATAGTGCATAGAGAATGGTGAAAAGAAAAGTTTTGTTGCTGAAAAGTTTGAACTATCAACTTCATCAAACGTAAAGAAAATATAAAATGATTTACATTCCTTATGATTATAGCAGATATCTTATGGTGGCTCATGAATTAACTACATGAAGATATTTTGGAAATGTGGGGATTCTTAATTCTTGATGAATCTTCTTCTGATGATGAAAATGAAGTGACATTTGCTGTTGTTTCTAATAAATAAGCTTTGTCAGCAGTTTCAACTTTAAAAGAATAATCAATTCAAAGAAAATGTTTCTGATTCAATTTTGATTAAAGTTCAAGTTTGACTGCAAAATTGATGATTTTGATGCACAAATTACAACAACTGCTTGCAAAAGTTAAAAAAGAAAAAAAAAAGCCTATAGCTGTATTGTCCTATTTTGGAAACAAATAATTTTTTCAAGATCTATTTTATTTTATTTTTTTTTATCTCGATTGTAACAAATTTTTGTTAATAACTAACTAAATTTTTTGATCCCTAGCTGTTCATTATAATGAGGATCCACCTGTATTAAGAAGTTCCAAGATGGGATTTTCAAAAGCTTTGCCAGATTTCATCATCTGAGACTAAATTGAATTTAACATTCTATGTGAATTAAATAGATCAATGTTATCAGTAAAGCAATCAAATATGTTTTACTTCTGAAGAAGTCTTATTAGCAAATAATGCTACAGTTTTCCCAGTACTGCATTATATTGTGCACAAAGTTTGTGTAACGAGATCCAAAAAAAACAAACTTTATTTGTCCAAAGTACTATACCTTTTCCTTCTGTTGGCTGAAAAATATTTTCAAGATGCAGCCAAAGAAATAATGACATAAGATAATGGCACTGTTATCGAATCTGTGGCGCACTTCAGAGCCCTCACTTTGTGAATCGCTGAGTATAGAAAAATTACAAATGGAATTTGATGTTAGAAGAAATAGAGAATTTACTCCAATAATCATTAGAGTAAATTAATAAATTAAAGGAAAAAAATGTTACAAGACCTGGAATCGAGCCTAATGTTTCATTCACCATCTGCTGTCTAATCATGTCTAAAACATGGCACGGTAATCACAAAAAAATAACGTTTCTTTACCATTTGAAAAATCATGAAACACATGTAATTTTTTTCAATAAATGAAGATTTGTTTGTTTTTTCAAACGTAGATTCCTAATTTTGATTCCAGGCACGGAAACTGTTGGATGTAATACTTTTCCTATTGTTAGCACTACCCAGGAACTACTCCATGTCAGTGAGATCAAAGAATAAATTATTTAAGTTGTTGAATTCGTGCAGATAAGTAATTAAAGCTTTGATCTGTCATCTTATTTTATGGTACCACTTCATTAAAACCTCCCTAGGTCCAACAATCTATTTGTACCATCCATCTCTGAATTTTTATGCTCTGTGAAAAAACTGATTTTTTCAAGATTACATTGTCATCTGCCACGAATCAAAAAAAAAAAGAAATGTTTTAGACAAACTCTACATAATTTTTGTTTAGAATATGAATCTGCATAAAAAATAAGGGTCCCCATTTAAGATTTCAAAGTTGCCTTACCCTAGAAGAGGGGAGGGGGGTTAATTTTTGCCCAATTGAATGCAGCTACAAAAACTATTGCACATATTTTCTGTTTTATTTTTTTGATCAGAAGTGTATTTCTCGAAATATTCAACCGTGCCTAGACTTTTCTTAACATCTTGTGTATACCTTCACCAATGCACTGCATCCACATTCGTGTACCGCTCTTGGCTGCCATGTTAGATCGACAGTCCTGCCCTTTGTTTCGTTTCACTTGCGAATAGCACACTTTGTTAAAGCAGCAAGTTGTGGCCCATGTTTTGATTCAGGTCAAGGAATTTTTTTTTCTTTCACATCTTACTTTATTCCACCTTATTATGCAACATTTGATCTTCTATCTGCTTAATATGCATGTTTGAAATTAAATTGTTTTCATTCTGTTCAATTTGCTAAATAGATCATTACTAAACGTACAACAATATCCAGAATAAGAAATAAGGTACAGTATTTATTGCTGATGCATTTTGTTAACGCCATCCTAACAGGTTATATAGTTACATACAAACAAATTCAAACACAAAGACCGAATATATAGCACAAATAAGTACTTAGCCACCAATCAAGAAAAGCACTGATCAAACTGAGTGTTCTTGCTGATGTAACATCCTGTTGGTATCTGTCTTCAAATCCAATAATGATGTTTAAAATTAAATCTTTTTCAATTGGTACCTTATTATTCAATAAAATATTCTGGGTTAGCTTCATCATATAATAGGATTTTTCCCGGGTCTCTTGTACTCCTGAAAATGATCATAATTTCAACAACAAATCCGTCTTTGGGTACATTTCAGCAATAAGAACACTGCCGATAAACAAAATTATCAAAAGGATCTGATCTATTCTTTTTTAAACCGGCCAATTGTTATACTGTTTCGCATATGAGAAATTTATGGGTGGGGAAAGCAGAATTTACTTTTGGTAATTTGACATTTGATGATCTTGTAGCAATCTGGATCCCATCTGCACCAGATTAATCATGAGGAATTGTGAAGTAAATTCCACTTCAAAAGCCTGCAATTTCAAAATCCTCATTAATTTTAAAAATGTTGCTTTTAAGACCAGAAATCTATCGGATAACGCTGCTAGTTAAAAATACAGCATGTTGAATAAAAAAAAAATTTATCCACAGAACCAATTTCTAATTGAAATTCCAATAGAAATTAAGATTGCCGTTAAAAAGAGCTTGGAAAATTAATTTTGTTATGAAAGTTCTTTGTTTTACTTTTTAGTGTTTTATTAAAAGGATATTGCTTTTAATTTTTATTGCTTTTTTGAATGTTATCAAATTCAAACTTTCTTTTGGGTTATTAATCGCAGTGCATGTTTTATGCAGATGGCTGATTAATATGGTTATGAACTGCCTTTCACTTCTGAAATCTGCCTTAATTATCATTTAACTTTATAAGCATTTGTAAAAGATGAAAGTTCTTTACAATGCAGTACTTTAAAACATGCTTAATAATAAGACTTAATAGAACTCCAAGAATGTTACTACACAATTATACACACACCGGCCAATGAATTGGAAACTTTCGTTCAATATGGTATTGACCCTCCTTTGGCTGTAATTACAGAACATACGTGGTTTGGCATGGACTCTACAAGGTGTTGCAATGCAGGTAAGGTAATCGCAGACCATGCATTCGTCAGAGAGACATTCAGGTTCTGCAGAGTAGACGGAAGCTGATGCCTTCGACGAATGTGTCTTTCCAACATGTCCCAAACAATCTCGATTGGATTCAAATCCGGACTTTGCGCTGGCCACGGCAGATGTTGCAACTTGGTGTCATGTTCAGAAAACCACTCCTGAACAATTCTTGCTCGAGGGACAGTAGCATTGTCGTCCAAGAACTCGTCACCATTTGGGTACAAATGCACCATTGCAGGATGGACTTGATCTGCAACAATGTTCAGGTAGTCTTTGGCTTTCATCCGAATGTCAAGGAATATCAGTGGACCCTTGCCATACCAACAAAACATGGCCCATACCATGACACTTCCTCCTGCAGCTTGAACTGTGTTCACAACACATGAGGGGTCCATCGCTTCATGGAGCTGCCGCCAAATTCTCTGCCGGCCATCGGTGCAAAACAATGTGTAACGTGACTCGTCTGACCACATCACCTTTTTCCAGTCGTCTACTGTCCCGTCACACTGTTCTTTACACCACTGCAGGCGAACTTTCTGGTTTGTTGCTGGCACCAGGAGCTTCCTCAGTGGCATGCGACTTCCCATCCCTATTCGCTTCAACTCTCGGCGCATTGTTCTGGAGGAGTTTGGTTGCGATGATCCTTCATTGAAGTCTGCCGTCAGTTGCTCCACAGTAGACCTTCGGTTTTGCTGCACAATCCGTCTCAGACGACTTCGGTCCCTGTCTATGTTGATTGTTTTTGATCCACAATTCTGCCGTTTCGACAACTCTTGTGGATTCAGTTTCCACGCATTGAACACCTGGGAGACCTGACCTTTTGAGATACCGGTCAGTTGTAATGTCCTGGAAATCGTAGCTCCAGCTAGATGGGCTCCCACAATAACTCCGTTTTGGAACTGACAGGTCTGCTGTTTCCCCATTTTGCTCAACTTGAGCAGCTGCAGCTTGGAATGAGCATGTACTGCACATGATTGCATTCATTTGCATATCACAATTGTTTCTGACCTGTGACCCCGCTTTACATTATCAGTATAGTAATTCATCATGGGTTTCTAATTCAATATAAGAATATTATATTTATATAATATCTGTGTATATAATCTGTCCATCCTAAGGTTGCCTGATGATTTAAACAAAATGAAGTAACGTATCCCCCAGCCTACTCCTGTGGTTTTGTCAATGCCACATAAATGACTGGTGCCATTCCTTCGTTTCAACAATCCCTTTTGCTCAGTTTTATTCAGTTGGTCATGAAATGTATTTTAAAATGTGTTAATTGAACTACTTAGGTGTAGTTTTATCAAGACAGATATTATAAAATGTTTTAGTTCATTTAGAACTGATTGTTAGAGTTTTAAGTCATTTTCCCATTTTGTTTTGTGGATTACATTTTCATGTATGCCCCGAAACAGAAGTTGCAAGGTTCAGCCAGCCAATGGAATCAGACTTCATCATGTGCTTTTGTTTACATCTTGGGAAAGCTTAGGCCGGACAGAATATAGGATGCTAAATGTTAGAATTACAACTGCTGCCTAAAGGGAGCATGGCCTCTGAGGATTTTTTGTTCAACTGAAGGGCCATCAAATTTGGTGCTGCCGTGTCTATTAAATAATTTTTGCTGTAACTTACTGGGGTTGGAAACGCTCAATGTTAGTCATATATGATGTTAATAAATCATTCTGAAATTGGTATGCACTGCAAGCTGCTCTTATTTTAGCTGTAGTATATAATGTGTTCACCGGTGTTAATGTCAGAGCCAGAAGTGTTAGTTCCAAGAAACTTCTTGAATCATGAAGGTTGCCCAAACTAAAATCTGTAACACCCAAACTTCAATAAATTATAATTCAGCAGACATTGTGCATAATTATGTGTGTCATAAAAATGCAAATAGAATACAGGGGACTATGGTTATTACTATGTGTTTGAAATAAAATCGATATGTTGTCCACTCAATGTTTTGCAGCAAATGTAAACAAAATTTAATGTATTCTTCATGCCATTGTCATTGGAGGAATTGATGGTACTTCTTTTGGGAGCATGTTTTATGTATTTTGATGAAGATGACTGCCTATCAGAAAGAAATACGTACCAGATAGTTCTTTATTTTGGAATTTTTCCTTTGTTTTTCATGTAATATTTTACCTTTGTTTAAAGCATTACCGCCAGTTTTAAATTATTTCTTTTGAGTTCTTTGTAAACTTTAAATAAAATATTAAAACTTTATTAGTACAATGTTATATCTCAGAGTAAGAAATTGCCTATAACTCACAATATATGTAGTCAAAAAGTCCTTGGACATACTCTGCAGAGATATTTGGAGTGCCATAAAAAGAAAGATTTATAATTACCATTTGGAAATTAAAACTTTGTTGGTTGGGATTGCTAACAAACACTCATTGTGTGGACTCGATGTAGGGTTGCCACCTCCCCGGTTTTGGGCCGGAGTCTCTGGTTTTTGTCTTATTTCTCCAGTCTCCGGTTTTAAATAGCCAATCTCTGGTTTTTCAATGACTCAAAAGTCACTTTGAAAGTTAGGTTAGGTTAGGTTAATAAATTATAACATGACTTGCATGGAGTTTTATGAATATATTAAACATCCAGAACAGTTAAATTCACTGAAAAGTTGTCGGGAGAATTCAAAATATGCGTTCTAATTTAATAAAATGTGACATTAATGTATTTTTAATTTGAATCTAGTAATTTAAATCGTAAGTGTTTACATGTGTTTTATCTATTAATTTACATGCTATTTATATCATTGTTATTATTATTTTTTAAAGCAATGTGTGACTTGGGCTGTGATCAAAAACCCTCACCGGTGGGAGAATAATGAAGTAATTTCTCACTGGCTAACCGTCTTTTTCTCAGTGAGGACAGTTAGACCATAATAGTAAAACGTCTCTTAGGCATAGCACTAAGTGGCATTTTCGACCGCGTTAAAATGACGTCAAAGTTTGCTCACCAGGATTTATGACCAACTAATCACTAAGAGTGTGTCTAAAAAGCCCAACTGGTCGCGACGCAAAATTCGTTTTGGAGCCACCAGTGACTGACTTGAAATTTCAACAATGTCCGATCGACGCAGGAACGATGCAGGCATACGTAACTGGCTTTTTTCATATTAAATTTTCGCTTGATATGAACGACCCTCGATTCATAAAGTAACGACCGGTCACGATAAGCGTTTTTCATACCACGTAACCTGTTGGCGATCGGTCGGGCTTTTTAACACACCCTTACTCTTCTCGCCGGTTAGAGTTTTTGACCTCAGCTCTATTAGTAATACAATGCCAATTTCCGGTAATCCATCTTAAAATGTCGACTTCCGGTTTGCCAATTTCCGGTTCCGGTTCTCCGGTTTTGAAACTATCTGAAGGTGGCAACCCTAACTCGATGGCCAAGAGCGCTGAGGCACAGGTGTTGGAGGTTGCAAGATTAAAATGTTGCAGATTTGAATCCCGTTGAGAGCGTGGATGGAGGTTACTGTATTAATTTTAGACCCTTTTTTGCTAAATAATGCTGTTTATTTCCAAGAGTTTTTTTCCCTTATCTTTTTAATGTTATAGCCAGGGTTCACGCTTACTCGCAATTTACGTGTCAAATGGGCATTTTTGCTAAACATTGACTCATGATGTTTTGATCAGCGAGTTAAAATTGACTTGTTAAATTTGAATATCATTGGCCCATTTCTTTCTCATCACATTTTAACCTCACTTTATTTTGTCACATGTGGTCTTGTTTACATTTCTAATTAAATATGGCAGCAACTATAGAGATTGTGGATGCATGTAAAATTATGAAGTTAGAAAGAACCTAAATTTTGATTCGCAGTTTTCAAGATTGGGAGTCAAATTGACTCTTAAATATTTTGTCCTAGCGCGAACCCTGTATAGCTTTATTTATATGAAATGAGTTGCACTACAGTTGAACCCATTTATAATGAATTTTTTAATGGCTGCAAATTTGTTCATTATAACCATATTTCTTTATAGTGAATTTATTTTATTTAAGGTGGATTTCTGGATAGCCAACAACAAAAGATCTTTAAATTACCAAATTTTTTCGAATATTGTCCGCATTCACTTTAGGCCACAATCGCAAATTTGACGGTGGAACGAAAAAATAACTGTTTAAAGGCCGCAAACTTCTAGGATCTACAAAAAGATCGAACTACTTCGTTTCAGCGTCCCACAGTATCTTAAATAGCTATTAGACAGTAGTTACATTATTTATATAACCTTCTAAATTATTTTTATATATTTATTAATGAAATCTGTAAATAATTACAGTAATTTCATTTTAATGAGCGAGTATAACTTTCATTTCATCAGTGGCGACCATGGTTCTATCACGAAATGTTGACCAATAGCGCGAGAGAGAAGTTTCCTATAAAAAGATAGTAAGCAAATATAAAATATGTATTGACTATCGACCAAAAATCATTATGCTTACGATGTTACTGATGCTACTCCTCATTTCAATGGAGAGGGAGAGGGGTTATTAATATTGAAAAAAAATAAAAATAAAAAAAACAACACTAATTCGACTCTATTTTACTATAAATTTTGTATAAATATGTACAATTGTCTCGTATAATAGAGTTGAATTTCTTTCTTAATAAAGATTACCCCTTCCCCCCACCAAAAAAAAATAGCGAGTATATTTTTAAATAGCGGAATAATTTTTGGTTGATAGCCAGTATAATCCCAAGTGTGTACATGTAGAAGATAACATGTAGACAAGGAATTCGGAGTGCTGAGGAATAGCAGTCTTCCCGTAACAAGTGCTTCCTGTCTCTCTCAGTATTCCTCACCCTCTGGTCCTATAAATTGAACTAACCCAATGCCAAATTTAGACACGAAAAAAATGTCTATTTTTCAAAATTGTGTAATAGCCCATAAAATGATTCTTTATACAGGGTTATTATTCAAAATGAATCATCTGATTTCAAAATGCTACATTTTCAAAAATAAACTACACAGAATGATAAGTAATACATGAATACAAGGGGAAAATATGGAAGTGTTTTTTTTTGTTTTTTTTTTTTTTAACTAACTTCCTTTAGTTACACATATAATGTCAATATGCTATGTAAATATTGGCACATAAACTTTATCTTTAACAAATCCACAAAGGAAGAAATCGCATTGGGTCATATCAGGTAATCTAGTTGCCCAGCTGTGTAACAGTCGATTTCTTTGGGCTTCATATAAAAGTGTCTCTCACTCTATCAACATTTTCCACAGATATGCCTGGTTGCCCTCCATTTTTCCCTTAACATGGACATCCACTGGTCTCAAACTGATGATATTGCCTTCGAATGCTCTACGCTGTAGGTGGATTAATTTCGTACTTTTTACGAAATTCACACTGAACAGTGATTACAGATCCACATCGCGCTAACGACAACACTCAAAAGATTTTTTGCTCCACTGACACCATTATCATTTCTGCCGCTGCAAAAACCTGTCAAACAACTTTTGTGAAATAAATTCACGAAGAACAGATGGGCGCCATCTAGTGTTCACAGGGCTTGAAATTCAGGGCGGGATGGCGGGATTCTCGCCCAAAATTTTAAAAATCTCGCCCAAGAAAACTTTCAGGAGGGGAGTTTCCCCGCCTGTGAAATTTAATCATATTAAATGTTTTTATGATTTTATTAAGATTTAAAGATAATGTTATTTTTTTCTTTATATCTTAAAATATAAGCTTTGGATACGAATCTTTTCCATCCATAAATCATTAGATTATGGGTTTAATTTGTCGTCAGTCATTATTGGTGATTTTTTTCATGGACATTTAACTTTTGAACCAATGAAATTTCGCTAGTTCCAATCGTCACCGTTGCGGTATCGTCAAGAGAAAAATAGGAATTTATTGTATAGCTCATAGATTACCATTGTGTTTAGATGATACTTCAAAATCGTGTCCAGAGATTGCTAAATATCAAGACACTTTAAAATTCATTTTTATATATTTTAGTGGTATTTAATTTTGTATAACGTAACAAATTATATAGATGAAGGCAGGAATAAAAGTCGAAACTGGTTGGTTATCTATTTTTTTACCAACATGCTGTACTGCAAGATCACAATCCGTTATTTTAATAGCTACGGTGCAGAAGAACCTCACATCTATGACTATTTAATTTTTTGTATATTGAAATATAAGAATTTATTACATTTATCTTATGACTGAGTTTTTGGTATTTTATTATTTTTAACACATTTATAATTTATGTACAAAACATAAAATTATTTTGAAAAATCGCTTGTATAACCTATAACTTATTGTCTCCCTCCCAAACAGTTCAACTCCCCTCCATTTACAAATATAGGAAGGGGAGGATCCCCTCCATGAAAAATTTGAATCTCAAGCCCTGGTTCACAATATAAAACTTCCATATTTTCTCTTTGTATTCATGTATTACTTATCATTCTATGTCATTTACTTTTGAAATTATGGATTTTTGAAATCTGATGATTCATTTTGAATAACCCTGTGTTATTATTCTCATTACTGGAGAAAATTTATAGTGTTAAAATGAACCTATTGTTGGGGATTTCAATTAACTTCGTTATAACTTAGTTCATTACATGTGGTGTCGACTGTATTTTTAATTTATTAAGTGATTTTGTGTATAATGTGTATACCGTATTTCTTTTAAATATACATGTACCTATTTTAACTTTTGAGGGTGGCGTTAAATGTGTTCATTATGATTTACGTCACATTCTTTGTTCTTTTTATTTATGACTAAATATTTTAAATTTCTATATTTAAAAAAAATATTCCCCCAGCGTTTAATCGAGACCAACCTTTATATGAAACCAGCGTTTATTTATTGTTACCGCACTTAAATATAAAATTTTATACCAGTTTACCGCGATATAATAGCCGATCGCCGAATTTTCAAGTCTTCTCACACGTCTTCTCGAGGCAATCCCCGAGATAAGAGCAGCTTGATCGTGTGACGTGCGGTGATATATTAAAAATCCTACGATCCGCTATAAACTGGCGTAAGTATTACCGATCTACGGTAATGTTTTATAATGACTTTACAGTAATAACAGACAAGAAACTGAACTTTACGAACTAAAAGCACATATCGTTTATTTAAATCAAACTTACAACGTATCTGACAATTTGCTATTGCTGTTGGATTCCTGGCCGGCACTACCGGTAGTGTTCTCATCGGAAGAATCGTCGCAATCAATAACAGTTTCATTATTTTCAAGTTCAGAATCATTATCTTCCGCTAACATCAGAACCTCAAGTCTGGTGCCATCACGCTCTCCATTTCTTTCATCTTCCAGGAGATTTTTTCCATCCTGGCACGGCTGTCCTTCTTTAAAACAGTGAATTTCATAATCTTCTGATCCATCTAAAGCCACAGAGCGCACGATTTGAAGGAACGTTTGATAATATCCGGATCCAAACCATCCCACAATTCTTTCACCCACTGAGCCAGTAATTTGCACGATGGTGCTTTCACATTTCCTCCAGCAGTATATTCCATGTTACTTTCATCTGAGATCCAGTCATCATACTATTCGCGCAAACTATCCCTGAAAGGTTTGTTCCATGCCACGTCCAGCGCCTGAATATATTTCGTAGTTCCACCAGGAATAACGGCACAGCCCATGTTGTATCCAGAGTTAATCTCCGCTTTGGTGGACTCACTAATATGACCCTTATAGGAATCCCATACGAGCAGTCGTCTAGCAAAATTAAATTTTCCAACGATTCGATGCAGCCAGTCAATACATAACTCATCATTAATCCATCCGTTAGCTGAAGAAGCGATTACAACACCAGGAGTACTCTGCATGGCTTTCACCTCTCTAATAGCTCATTTGAATACAAAGTAAGGCTTTAACTTAGTTCCATCTCCTTTAGCTGCTAACATAACAGATGCGCTTTGTCATGTCTTGTTGTTTTAACAGCAACTGACCGTGAACCTGCAACCTCCACTGTTGTTGATGATGACATATCAAAAAACACAGCGGTTTCATCCGCAGCGATTATGCCAGAACGTTTTATAGCTCTGTTGCAAATTTTATTTTTCACGTACAATACGAACGATACTAATTTCGCACAAAGTTACGCAGGATCTTTCTGTGCTTCGGTAGTTTTTCGCCGCAGTGATAAGCCATAACGTTTCATAAATCATTGCAGCCAACCGCTACTAGCTGTAAAATTGTCAACAGTTTTGTCCTCCGAAATAGGGAATATTTCACTCGCTTTTACCTTTATCATTTTCCTTGAAACTCACAAGTTGTTGACTCTGGCGATCGAAAATCCAGTCCATCAGAGCATCCTCCATACTTCTGCTAACACACTTCCTACTGCCCCCTTTAAGTCTCTTTTTTCTTCCTTCCACCAATGCTTCCTGCAGCTTTGTTTTATTTTTTTTTCCATTCACGAACACGTTTAACGTCAATTCCAAATTTTCATGAAGCAGCTTCTCCTGAATGCGTAGAAGCATATTCTAACACCTTCAATTTAAAATTAAAGTCAAAATTTCTCTTTGGAGCCATAGCGAAAAACGGCCTCGCTCATGCGTCAGCATCTTTAAATTAACTCTGATAAAAGACCCTGGCCAGCGGATATAGAGAACGCAAATTACCACTAAATTTTTCTGGCGCTAGCATCGCGAAATTCGATATGTTTAGGGCGATCGTGAGGATTTTACCACGGTAAACTCACGTAGGACCGATCAGTTTGCGGAGATGGGGGCAAAATGGTCAAGTTTTGGACACACCACTAAAATTCGTTTTCGTCGCTTTCCAAAGAACAAACGGCGCGAATCCTAACAGCTGGTTCTATTTTTAAACACTAGAGCGGCGCTTCTCTTAAGCGGGTGTTACAGTGGAACCCTAACAGCTTGTTCTATTTTTGAATACATGTAATATAGCGGCGCTACTTGTAAGTTGCGGTCTCTATATAGGAGCAGGGGAATCTCCTTGCACCCGGCGTTTATTTGCAAAAATTTACTTTTCCCCCGGCGTTTAATCGAGACCGGCGATTAAATGAGTATTTATGGTACCTTAATAATAAAAATTTCGTAAAAATTAATAATAATAATTTGTGTTTATTTCACTTTCGGGGAGCACTGTTCAAAGAAATACGGTATATATGCCATATTTTCCGGACTAAGTCACTCCTTGATATAAGTCGCACTAGCAAAAATTCAAGAAAACGCATGAAAAAAACATATCTACATCGCATTTGATGTAAGTTGCACTATACTGACGCGATTTAACAATCTCAAAACTGACTAAAATGTGTTTCTTTGAAAAATAAAAATTTTAAATTATCCATTTAAGCAGTTTACAGTAGAAGTCATAATTGTAGTCCCAAGTGATCTTGCATGTGTAGCAGGTGTGTTCATGATGCCTGTTTAATCTTCCGTTTCCCTATTTTATTTAAAGTTATGTGAAATAAACTTAGCAGAAGAGTCTTACAGATTTTTGATGATTTAATCTACAAATCTGCCAAGCAGCCTAACCCCCCTCCTCCCATTTTGCACTAGGTATCGGAGTTCAATTGAAAGTCTTTTGTTTACTTACAGTTCTTCAGGGTCCCAGTCGTTGCGTTAATACTTTGAAATCTCTGTTGGCGTTTCCACAAATGATACTGATGCACACACAAGAAAAGTATAAAGTGGTTTCTATTGTACACTTTAATTTTCACCTTTTATCTCGACTTCACATCGAATTACCAGTAGTAATTGGCGGGAAAGAAGGCTTGCATAGAAATAAAAGTTTAGTCTCTCAGGGTTCGCGCCAGGACAAAATATGTAAGAGTCAATTTGACTCCCAAGCTTGAAAACTGAGTTAAAATTTAGATTCTTTTTAAGTTCTATATTTTTACATGCAACCACAATCTCTATAATTAATTATAAATTTAAACAAGACCGCATGTGACAAAATGAAATGAGGTTAAAATGTGGTGAAAAAAATATGAGCCGAAGATTTTCAAGATTTAACAAGTCAATATTAACTTGCTGGTTGAAAAATCATGAGTCAATTTTTGGCATAAATTGGCCATTTGACGTGTAAGTGTGAACCCTGGTCTCTTAAAAATAAATTAAGACTGGTCGCATTCATGTTCTACATTTATTTATAAACTGTTTGATGAGCAAGTAATTTGTTGTACTTTTTGAACTTATTAATTACAGGTTTCACGTGGAAAAACTGTCTCCAAAGTACTGTACTGGTGAACTCTCCACTGGGCAGTCATTTTAAATTGCTATTAAGAACACCTGGATATTTGGCTGTTAAAAGAAACTCATTATTTCTTTTATTGGCAACATTCCAGGTCTTCTTAATAGTGTTTCAAAATGGCCATCCATGTGAAGTTCACCAACACAAAATTTTGGAGGCAAGTTTTTCCACATGAAATCTGTAATTAATAAGTTTTAGAAAGTAAATGAAATTACTTATTCATTAAGTAACTGATGAGCTGGCATAGTAATAAACGCAGAGCACGAATGCAGACAGTCTTAATGATATCAGCTAAAGAAGTTATTCTGCTATTCTACACTTTTACAGTCGTTGGCTACTGACCGATAGTATTAAATTATCTACTAAACTCCGTGGATCTGAGGAATTTTTGAGTTAATGTTAACAGTAATAAATAGAATTTATTAAATTAATATATAAGTGGAAAAAGTAACTTCTTGTTTGTAATTCAAAGATTGTGATGGGTTACTGGATTCTGATTATGGTCTGGTTAGCTGATAAATACTTCTTAAAAATGTCTCTTTTCAGAGCTAACCATTTGTGTAAAACAAATATAAAGTTCATTTCATGTTTTTGTGTCAAAATCGAGTTATTTTATTATGAAAAGAATGAAAGCTTTTCCTAAATCTTTCAAAAATTTTCTCGTAAACCTCGTATATACGTTATATCAGTCACAGGAGCCAAAATTAATGGGAAAAAAAAGTGTGACTTATAGTCTGGAAGATATGGTAATTAATGTTTGTATGAAGAAAATTTATTTCACTTTAATATTTTTTTCATTATTTTAGACAAGCTGAAACAAAAAAGGAAGAAGGCAACGTCCAGTATAAATTGAAGAATTATCATGATGCCCTTCAGCTTTATTCTGCTGCAATCGGTAATATATTTAAGTTGTTTCTTTTAAATTAATTAAAGTAAGATTCAAACAAGCAAATTGTTAAACAGATTAAATTAACTGATGTAGCAATTGAAACCCAAAAAATTGGTAGTAGGTTTGTTTTTTTTAATGTTGAATGACATTAATATTCGAGGGCACACTTGATGAAAACGGTAATCAACGGAAGCATGTAATTTTGTTGAATGGAATAACAATTCAAGTTAATGAAGTGTGAAAGGATTGTTGAAATCCACATCAACAGGGATTATCATCAATTCTGATAGGCTTGTGAACTTAGCATAAGCAAGTTGTAATGTTCTTTAAATTCTTTGATAACATGAGCTTGAGTAAGTTAGAAGGTTTATTACTAATAAATTTTTCCGTGTATCTTATTGTACTTAAAACATTTTTTTTTCTTTCTTTTTTTTTTTTTTTCTTTTCTGGTTGAACGATTTTCATTATAATAACGACGCTTGACAGACAGATAATGATCCAAATGTTATATTAATAGTAAAACTATGACAGATTTAGATATCGGAGATGCTTGCTTTTTTATTTTTTGCAAGCATTTACATATGATATCAAAAATCCTTTATTAAGACTTATTTAATTTAATATTTTTTTTTTTTTTTTTTTTTTTTTGTCTTCTTCTGTGAGATATATAGCTTACTGAGCGAACGTAAGCTGTGGCTCGAACGTACGCACCTCCTCGCCGGAGCGCTGCCGAGTCAAAACGTTATACGCCCAACGTATGAGCGTTGTCGGTTTTTATCGATGATCAAATGCGCCTCAGTATAAATCAGTAAATCCAGAAGCTGTGATGGCTATTTGTACATGCGGCCTCATGCCATCTTTGAATTACTGAATAAGCTGAGAGTAATAAAATGCTCGGACTGCTTGTAGCTCATCTTTCCCGCGCACCTCGGCCTCAGTTTCCTTCAAAGCATGGCTTTTTTGTCTCGCGGCAGCCTCAGGAGATTGCTCGCTCAGTCCGTACGCAGCTATAAACAAAATCAACATCAAGGCAATTTTTTTTAAATGTTTCATCCTTACAAATATGGAAGTAGCCACCTGGAATTATGTATAAGTATTTTATTTGCATAAACACTGTAAATTAGAATTAAAACGTTAAATAAAATTTCCATAGCATTCGTGCATCTCCTAGATCGCTTTTTTATGCAATTTTTTTTTTTCAAATTAATTTTTTTTTAATTTTTATCACCGGTTCATACTAGGACGATAATAAAGGGACTTGACACTGACGCCATTTTTAGATTCGAAAGCGGCCCACATTCTTTGTTGGGAGACCTCTCGTGGTGAAAATTTGAAAAAAGACTTACAAACACCAATGGAGTGGTATATTCAAACTAGTGTAAAACAACACGTGTCATTGTTTGTTTTGGATGAAAAAATAATAATTGGTTTTTTTTTGAAGCAGATATTAATTAATTTATCTATTCTATATGGCTCAACTATTAGACTTTTAAAGAGATTTTTTTAAATTAGTAAAATTAATTGGAATCTAGATCAGGATGCTCATACAAATCGTATTAATTGTAATCATTTCAAACTGTTACTTATTTTGAATGTAAATTTAAATATTTGCTAATTTTATTCAGCAAAATAAAAAAAATTGCTAATTTCTAAAAAAGGACATTATTTTTTTAGAATATTAATAAAAATAATATTATTTTTATTAATATTCTAAA
>JAHWFO010061024.1:212190-265756 GCA_023313115.1 Rhysida immarginata | reverse complement strand
TTTATTGTATTTCAGGGTTTTTGTGTCTCGTCCTTTTCTCTTATAAATATCCGTTCATTTTTATTAAGAGAACTAATTAATAAAAATAATAACCAAAAATATAACTATAAGAGAAAAATTTCATTAAATTTACTGATCTGGAAACTTATTTTTTAGAAATTTGCAATTTTTTATTTTATTTTGCTGAACAAAATTATTTAAATTCATATGTACATGACTCGTGAGCACAATGCTTTGTAGTCCCAGTACTTTTTTTTTTTTTTTAGCTTTTTTAGGCTGAGTATGATCCATTCTGAAACAATAGAATATATTGGATTTAAAGTATGCTGATAAACTAGATCCCATTGCATTTTTCATGAGGTAAAATGTAGAATGATGACCGTCTATATAAGTGAGAAAGTCGTCTAGTTAAAAAATCTCTCATCACTCACCCAATTTGCATTAAGTTTTAAAAAATGTTTATAGTTCATCTAGTTACACATAAAACTAGTGAAAACAACATTCAAAACGGTTAATTCGAGCTATTTACATAATCGCAAATGCTACAATTCACAGGAGAAAAGCATTAGCCACCCTGTAATTTGTGACATTTATGATTGTGCAGAGCGTGCAAATTTAATCTTTAAAACACATAATAGCCCCTAATATAACCAGACACTCTTCCTCTCAAATTATAAATTCATCTATGACTAAAATATTACAGTATTTTATTTTGATAAACTGTTTTTAACATTCACTTTCACGTTACTCATCAGCTCACCTAAACGCGCTTTGTACGTCCTTTTAACAATTTTCACCACCAAATGGAACCAAATCAGAAATTGCATCACTTCCTGGGCCGCATTGGAATTGCATTAGATCTACGGGAGTGTCAAGTCCCTTTATTATCGTCCTAGGTTCATACATATAAGGTTATCTATTATTTGTAAATTCAACCTTTCAATGTGATCAAATTCATTTTCATAAACGATTTTCACCAGCAAACCTATTACAAATATATATGTGGGTATTGTCTCATGCAAAGATTTCAAACGAATTTCGCCTTTGACGTCACACCCCGATTCAAGATGGCGACGGCGATAGTTCATTTTCGTGCCGAAAAATGCCTTTATTGTATAAAAATAATGAGAATTTAAAAAAATGAAATGTTGCAATGTTCAGCAGGTCATAAAGAATAGATTTAGCGTAAAAAAATTTTTGATGTCAGTTGCCCTTTAAATGAAATAAGATATAAGAAACGTGCATGAAGCCTAAAGTTTTAAAGCTTAAAATTGGCTTTACTAACTTTATTGTTTTGGAATTTTAAAATTTAGTCAAATTCTTCATGCCATACTTAGGCCTATGCATACTGTGATTTATTTGTACTCTAAAAAAAAAAAAAAAGGAAGTTGTTCCGACAGTTTGCGAGATTAAAAGAAACCAAAAGTAAATGCATTAAAAGAAACCAAACTGAAAGTTGTTAGCTGGCTTTCTAAAATTAACATAATTTGATTAATTATCAGTTTTTAAATAACATATAATTGAATTTACAATGGCAAGATAAGTCTGAGATGGAGGCATGGCAGTTATTTAACAGCGGCGGGTTGGGGGGGGGGGGTTCATTTGAGTTGGTCTCGAATCTAAGCTGAGGGGGAGAAAAAAAAAAGATTGGCTTAGATTCGAGCCAATACGGTGTTATGTTAAGGAAAATTAAAAATATCGAAGCATGTAATCTCAAATGTACTCTTGAAAAAGGCTGGGGAAGAAAGGCAAAGTCTGTCTAGATCGATTTATTCTGATACAATACTACAGGGCAACAGTTTGATAAAGAAAATTTATTGGATTTAACAGCTGTTATAATACCAGGAGAGATTAAAGAAGAACTTAATTTAATTAAAGAGGTTGACAGAATGATTTTTCTTAAAAATGTCCAGTCTCAGTACATTGCTGGAACTGGTCATTTGATTAAGAAAACCCTGACTTGTTCAATGAGAGTTAAAAAAGCTCTTGGATGCTTAAACCCATCAGAAAGAAAATCTGAACAAAGTTTGCAGTACATTGTGACAGTAGCCAGGTCCATTACCTATACAAGTTGCTGAAGATGTTCTGCAGGATGAATGGAAATGTCTCCAGTTAGATGACCCTGAAGAAATTACACAAGACATTGATAACTACTGGGCCCATTTCTTTTCTCTAAAAAACAGCAGTGAATCTCTGGTAAGTACACAGTCCAGTCACAGTCCAGAAGGTACGTACCAGTATCAGAGGTGGGGAGGGGGGGGGTATAGGAAGGGTGTCAGAGGGAAGCAGAAACATTGCAATTGTTGGAGTCATGGTGAAAAGTAGCGATTCATCTCACCTTCAAAAGGGGAATGATCATTGGCTCCAGAGCCAAGGGCAGCAGTATTTCCGAAACGGCTAGTTTTGTGAACGTTCGCGTGCCGCCGTGGTGAAAGTTTACCGTGCATGGCAGAATGGCAATACCCAAAATCAGCGACGTGCCAAGTGAGGGGCACAACAGGCCATAGATGACAGAGGTGAACGACGGCTACGGAGATGCGTGCAAGCGAACAGACATGCAACCGTGGACCAACTGACCTCCCAGATAAACCAGGGGGCTACCAAAAGTGTATCATTACCAAGTGTGTTCAGCCGTATGGGGCTCCGTAGCAGACGGCTGGTTCGTGCACCAATGCCGACCGCTGGTCATCGGCAACAAAGACCGATATTTGCACGCCAGTACCGCAACTGGACAGCAACAGAGTGACAAAAGGTGGCTTTTTCCAATGAATCATGGTTTATGCTCCATCAGACAGATGGGTGATGGCATGTACGATGTTCAGCATCAGAAAACAAACACCTTGCAACACGTGCCGCAAGGGTCCAGGCCGTAAGAGTCAGCGTTTGGTCTAGGGAAAGTTTGGTCTAGGGAAAGTTTTCATGGCATTCCCTGGGTGCACTCATCATTGTGGATGGCACCATGGATCAATGGAAGTACGCATTTGTCATTTTGGACCATGTCCATCCCTACATGCACATTGCGTTTCCTCAGCACGATGGCATCTTCCAGCAGGACAATGCGATGTACCATGCTGTGCCACAGAACTGGAGTCTGTATGGTTTCACATCCCTGTCAATACCTTCCAGAACCTTATTGACTCTCTTCCTGTCCGCACCACGAAAGTTGGTTATTCTGGCTATTGACAGGTGGCCACGTTAATGTGACTGCACTGTGTTTAATGTATCTAGAGTAGTGAAAGCAGTTCTGTGCCTGTCACGTGGGAATGCTGATAGACATTTTTCTGTTTCCAAGTGGGTTCTTGATACTTGTTTCTAAGAACTCTTAATACTATTCTGATAATTAAGGATGCTATGAAACGGTATAATGACAAGCCATTCCTTGTACCTACGGTATTACCAAAAACTTGATCTTTCTTGGGCAAACTTATCACAAAAACTGTTATTTAGAAGAACAGAGATAGATTGCAGGAAAAAACCATTTGATACAGCAAGAAGAAGAGCAAAAGAAAATGGAAGAAGAAAGAATGATGAAAGTAGAAAATTCAAAGAAAACGATTGAAGAAATGGAATCTGAACTGAGTCAGAGGAAGGAAGAACTTGATACCACTAGAGAGACAGCTGATATCATTTTGACGAAGCTACTACAGTATAACCCTGATAATACGAACTCGTTGGCAGCCAACAATTTTTTTTGTATTATCCAGGAACAATAGAAACAAGTCATAACTCATGAATATTTACTGTAAATAAACTGCTTTTACTATATATAACTACATTTATTCATCCAAAAATTACAATTTATGAAAATAGTTCTCTATGTGCGACTGTTTAAATAGTTTCTGCAAACGCTTATCAATTTTTTCATTCAAAGAAAAAGCATTAAAATCATTGTCGCTGATGTCTTCTTTCGTCATTAGGTAAGTTTTTATTGTATCCAAAGATTCCTTTACCTTTAGCTTCTCTTGCATGTTCCCGAAACAAAATTTCAGGATCAAAAATGGCGTCTCATATTTGCAAAAGTGTAGCTTGTGGGATATTTGCTGCTCTACACTGTTTATCCAATCATAGTTGACTGTTAAAATCGTTCTTTAGTAAGAAATTTTCATTTATTTTGCAAATTTTTTTTCGTATTAACCAGGTTTTTCGGAAAAAAAAAACCAGTTCTTATTAAGAGGATAATTTTTCAAGGAAAGTAAACAAACGGGACCGTGACCAAAAATAATTTCATATTAAGCGGATTTTCATATTAACAGAGTTCGTATTATCCGAGTTATACTGTACTAGATTAAAAAAGCTTTACATAAGGGAGACCTGCAAGAAATGCACTTGGCTCAGGGAATGTTAGAAGGTGTTTGTTCGTTAAAAAATGCTGAAAAACAAGGATATAAGGAAGTTGAAAAATTGCAAAATATTGTTGAAAAAAGGAAAATTTCTTTAATTACAAACTTTTTCTCAAATAAACAGAAAAAGACAGTGTAATAAATGTTAATGTTATTTTAGACTGTTTAGTTAATCCTTTTTTCTTTTAGTGTTTATATTAGATCTGATTATTCTCAATGTATGTTATATTTTGCAGTTTCTTTATTAAAACTACTTAATTTTAAGCCATTTTTTGCCATTTTATGAGAGGATTGTATTTTAAAATTGTAAAAATCCTGTAAAACTTCATTGTTAGTATCTGTAAGATTATAATGTTAACAGAGCTCTTGTTTTTTAGTTGTTTAATATCTTGTCTACAAAGTCTCTTTTTTGATCCCCTATCATGGTTTAGCAGCAAAGCCCAACTCCGGGCAGCAGCTCACAAGAGCATCCTCTAATTTCCATATCATTGCATACCATTGCATGAATACATAAAAAATACTGTAAAATTAAATAACCTATTATTGTTTTTTAAGAAATCACCGTTTGTACTGAATTAAGAAACTTTTTGAAGAATCATACAATAATGAATCATATTTTTAAGGTTTTTAGTTGTAAAGCATCCATGTTAAACATTTTTAAAAATATATATTCTTGCATATTTTATTTCTCGTAAGTTAGTGATGAGTCAAAAATTGGGGTTGTATTATACAAACGCATAAAATTTTTACTGGTTTTCTTGGCTCTGAAAGTAGGATCGCATTATACAAGAGGCACATTATAGTAGAATAAATATGGTATTCAAAAACACATTTTGATTGAAAGCCTGAATACAGAGGGCTTCATATATATCAACTGGTTTTTGGTTTCAGCATGACATTTCAATGCCCACATAGATGCAAAAATTGTTTAGTTCACTAATTTTTATTAATAAATTCTCAAATCAAATAAATAAACTTCCTGTTTACAGATATCAAAAATTTCAAATACTGTATTTATTTTTGAAACAAACAAAAAGCATTTTTACATGTTAAAAAAAAAAATAAAAATAAAATAAAAAAATAAAAAAAGTAAATTTTGTCCTAAAATGGAATAGCAGGCATACAGTGATATTTATTAGTTATTCTTGGAGGACCCCCACCAAATATTTTTTAATTACTAGTTGTTTGATATTGGTAACCATCAGATGCCTTTTAACAATAATGAACAGTTCTAGTTCTTTTTTTCCCCCCTGTTTAGATATTACATCTGGTTCATATTAGGTGATGATAAGGTTGATGAGATATCAAATTATTGGCATCTTTTGTATTCCTACCAATTCAACACTTTCACCTGAAGTCATGATGCAGCAGGATGTACTGTACAGTAGAACCTCATTTTTATGAATTTCAGGGGACAATAATATTTATTCGTAAAATCCGGACTTCATAAAAAACAAACCAAAAAAATAGACAAGTAAATAGGCACTGAATTTTTAATAGGCTTTTTAATACAAATAGGCTTATACACCGATTAAGATTTCGAGTTTTGAAAATATTTAAGAATTGTCGTCTGATGCATATTTGAAGTTATATCATTATTTTAGTACAGTGAAACCTCTATTCTCGACCACCTCTTTAACACGACCCCCTCTTAACTCGACCACTTTTCCTTGGCACGGAATTAATGTCTCTTAGGTATAATGCATTTTTTTCCTCATGGCAAACTTGACTCGATTTTGTCATGTCTACTGGTCTGTTTAAAGAGGGAATATTGATGATTGGTGCCTGAAATGGGTGGTCGTTGTTCTTGGGATTGAAGTGTTAATAATGCCACTGCCTGTAACTTAAGAGTCTGCTCATTTTTTTGTGAAGGGGGAATAGGAAATTGAGCATTGTTCAATGTGTTTCTTTGCTTTGTGTATCAGTGGCATTCACTCACTCCACTGCTTTATCTTACAGTTAGAAAGAGCCCAAAATGTGATTGCAGTTGAGAATGCACGTGTTGGGCTCACTTTACATCGCTTTCACTCTTCACATCACATTTCAATTTCTTGCCTCCTATTGTCACCATGTCAAAAAGAAAACTTTTTTTTTTTTTTTTTTTTTTAATCGCTACTAGACCAAGTCAAAATTCCTGCAATTGTTAGAAGAGGTGGAAATAGAATATCAACAAGTTACAGTATGTAAAGAGTTAAGCAGAAAAAAATAAACTTCAATGTTGCAGTTTTTCAATAAAGAATAGGGGAAATTTTTGAACCAATAATAGGGATCACTTTTATCGCTTTGTAATTATACATGCATTATGTATTAGTATATTGTTTTCACGTATTGTTTATTTTGAATAGCCACATTAAAGCATAAAGTTTTGCAAATTTCATTCAAATTCATTAATAAAACTAAATGATGCAAATCACTAAAATAATAAATGAAACAAAAAAAGTAAGCTTTGTATGTCATCAAATTATATCCTTATAATGAGAAACAATGAAACTTTATAAATTACGTTTACTCTATATTAAGCCCCTCCCCTAATTCTTTAAGAAGACCACCTCTCCAGACGACCACTATTACGTGGAACCATTGCTGGTCGGCTTCAAGAGGTTTCACTGTAGTTTGAAAATTCAAAAAACGGTCAAAAATATCATCTGGTACATTTTTAGTTGCATACAGATGGTTTTTGTAGTTTCTAAGGAGCTTTTAATTTGTGAGGATGTTGCTTTGAATGTCTTATTTTCCAATTTCTCGTCATTGTCATCTACATGTTCTTCTTCGCCACCATCTTTGATAAGATCGCAAATTTTGTTATCGTATAACGTTGGAGAAGTTAAAACATCTGCATCAATATTAACAAACTCTGAGAATTTAGATTGAAAATTCAGCTTACTTTTCAGGATTTCCCACTCTTCAAATCCTTCAAATTCGCTATCATCATCTTTGGGTGGGACTGCAAGTTCAGTTTCACTTTTGTTTGCATTACTAATGGTGCACTCTGTTGGAAACTAGTCCAGTTAATCCATGGCCTCCTCTAACTATGGAGTAATAGAGGAGGCCATGGTTAATCATCGATCACGACGGCGATAACATAAGCCAAATAACCAAAATGCAACCAGGCCGCTCACGCAAAAAATTTTTACTACCTTCTAACTTCATAAAATCCGAATTTCGTCATAAAAATACTTCGTAAAACACTAAGTTTATTATATGGAAATTGACAGGAGGGGGGGGGGGCGTCGGGATTTCAGAATTACTTTGTAAAATCCGGAATTTCGTAAAAACGAGGTTCTACTGTATATACTCGTGAATAAGTCTTAAAATTTCTCTTAAAAAGCGGAGTCAACTTAGCAATGGGTCAGTGCTAGTTGTCATAGAATTTTGGAGGACACATGAATAAAAACCTATGCTTTAAAAAATGGCATAAATCTTCACATAAATGGGCCTGTTTTTCATAATGAATATTTTTCTGGGGTCTTTGGGGGGGGGGCCTGGCCCCTGTCAGTGCTGTACCTCAAGGCACCAGGGAAAATGAGCTTCACTATAAAGCACCACACCATCAGCAACTACAATCCATCTATTATATCTTAAACGCTACCATGGGTAACAGAGGAGGGGGGCATTAACTCATTCGAGGTTACCTTTAATTCATGGTAACCTAATGAATAATGAAAGCCCCCTTAATCCATTGCAGGCTTTGACCTAATTCAGCTTTGTTTTGTCTTTGAAAATTATTTTACATTCTATTTCGCATGAAAGATCTGTTTAATGCGCTGTGAATTATATAACTGTGAATGAAATCACTACTTGTAAAAATAAAAAAAAAACGGGCACTGGTAGTTGGAGGCCAGTGACTAACATGATTGGCTGAATTTGAATTATTACGTTTCTGCTTAAACAAGGTTATTCTACTTCTAATTGATAGACTCTACATGTACTGTTGTCTTTCAAAAACTTTATCGTTTTTTTGCGTTTTTCCTTAAAGGACAACTTTATGTTAATTGAAAGATTAGCCCATAAATAATATTGTGGCAGGTTTAAAAGTTTTAATTCGAACCCTAAATATGTGAAAAAATGAAAATTCCAAAAGCAATTTCCAATAGCGGGGCGTCCGTCTTGGTGATGTTAACAGAGTTATGGTTTTGCTACATCATGTAAATTAATACATCACCTGTGAGATTAATCATCAATACTTAATAAATTATTTAATTTTATTTATGTATGTGCCGCATATTACGATGATTAATCTTGCGTGCCGCATATGCAGAGCCCTAGATGGAATTTAAAGGTTTTAATGCTGTATAAGTCTGTTAATAAATAATTTTAAAGCAAAATATTATTTTTTCATTGTTTTATTTTAATCATTCTATTGACCTTATTTCAATCTTTTCATTATCTGAAAGCAGACTGTGACTACACAAATTCGACCAGTTTACAATTTTTTCGATCCGTCCACAGTTTCTAAATGTGAAATGAAATCCCTTCTCTGAATAAGGTAATGCAGGCTTCAAATGCAAATGTTGAGATTCCATCTTTCACACAAATCGACTTTGTTCAGAGTTTTGAGAGACAAACTGAAACTGGAAGCCTTTTCAGGGGCCCCTACTATAACAGCTCTTTATCATACAGGGTCTTTATAATTAAAGTTCCATTTTGACATGGCCATAAAAAAAACAAAAAACTACTGAACCAAAAGCTATAATACTTAGTAATATTATACAAGAGGGCATGGGAAGTTCATACCCACCACAAAAAAAAATTAGTTCAAAAGGTCACACTAGCATGGAATGGTGCTCTATGCAATATTCGTATACGAAATTAGACACGAAGACACAGGTTAACCTGCTTTCAGTAAATGGTGGAGGCCATATTCAACATGCAACTAATTTTAGTAACTATTAAAGACTTGTTAACCTGTGTCTTTGTGTCTAATTTCATATACCAATATTGCATAGAGTGCCATTCCATGCTGGTGGTGACCTTGTGAACTAATTTTTTTTTGGTGGGTATGAACTTCCCATGCCCTCTTGTATAATATTACCAAGTGTTATAGCTTTTGGTCCAGTAGTTTTTTTTTTTTTTATGGCCATGTTCAAATGGAACTTTAATTATAAAGACCCTGTATTTTAAAGAAAGAGGCCAAACGAGTGTTGTGATCATAAAAATAAAATCATTATATCTTCAAAATAAATATAAAATAATTAATGGTCATTTGACAGTGCGCAAGATAACATAAATACACGTGGAGCAGGTCACAAGGCCTGTCTCGTTTTTGTGTAACCGTTTCTGTAGTACAAAGTTAGGTTGAAACTGAGAGTACTAAAGTTATTAAATCAAAATATAAAATATGCATAGCAATATAAAATTGATAGGTTTTAAAAAAGAATTATTAAAAGCTTTTGCTTCTCTGTTTGTTACTGTTTCATTAAAATGGTTGCCATTTCAATACTGGTATTTCACGGGTCATAATTAGATAAGTCGTCTTTTCCAGAAAAAAAATAATCCATTCGTCACTGCGTCGTGTTATGCATGATTTTTGGTAAATTAATTCGATTTTCTTATAGAAACTAACCATGAACTGTGGTAAAAGAGGTTCTTTTGTTTGTGGTTAGATTAATAATAATTTTGTATGTCATTGGCTGTGAAAAGGTGTGATTGGATATCTTCTCAAGATCTGGACCTAAGTAAAATCTTAAAGCATCTGATTCCAATTTCAAACCTTAATTTTTATTCTCAATGGGTCATAGCCAGTTTCATAATTTTTGACCCAAAATTCTGCCCTTGACTTACACATGAGCATATACAGGATTAACTAAGAATGATGCGATTTCAAAATAGATAAAATTTGTCATTTTAAAACTCATTGTATGCCTCGCTGCTAGAGATGCAGCTTCCACTGTGAATGTATTTATGTATTGGATATTATTAAATCTTTTATTTATTTATAATTTATTTCTTCATTCAATTATTTATTTTCTTTTAGATATGTGCCCTGAAATTCCTGCATATTATAATAATAGAGCAGCCTGTGAGATGATGCTTGGCCGTTACGACAGAGCTCTTGCTGATGCAAGACAAGCCATCAAATTAGATAATAACTTTGCTAAAGTAAGCTTTCTTCATTAATGTGAAGGTTTTTTTTTTTAATCTTTTAAAGATACCTAGATAGTATAATGAGTGGAAAATATTCTCCAATATAATAATGTTCTAATTTACTGTTCTCAATAGTAGTTTTGCTGTCTTCATTTTGTACCATGAGATACTATCATCTTTGTGATTATCACTGCTTTAACAGCAAAAAATGATAGTAATTGCAGATGACCCAACTCTCTTGGCCACCATAAATTATTACCAAAGAGTTGTAGCTGAACTGCAGTGGGTTAAGTTTGGTTTACTGTTTTGATTTGATAACGATCTTTACAAACATAAAAAAAAATACAAAATACAGCCAAAAAAAAATAAAAAAAAAACTGACTGGCTTTTCTCCAGATAAATACCAAGTGCATCAAGGGTTATACCTCTCCTACGTATTATGTACTTGTTAAGTTAGTGCACTGTTCATTGGTGCTCAGTCGAAAAAATAACTGTTCAAGTGGAGCAACATGTCAATGTGAAAATCCACAATAGAAACTTCGGCTCTTTTAAAAGAAGGCTGTGGAGACTAGTGTTTATGGGCTTAAACTTTAAATAAAATAAAGTCATAACTTTGAGCAAGTATTAAAGTTTTTAATATAAAAAAATCTTCAGAGTTTTGACAGCTTTTATAGTAGTTCTTGTGCCAACTCTCATAGAAAATAAATTTTTAACATGCTTGCGCATTTAAAATCCTCAGCAGGCTGCCATTATTGCTGTGCAGTGCATCATGGGTGGTTTGGTGCGATAACGTTGTTTCGAGAACTCTGTAATTTTGCCTAATGCCACAGCCACAGCCTACTGGGCAGAGCTTGTGACGTAAAAACTTGTTCTTAACTTCGCTTGTTGGTCGTTTACGATTTCATTTGTTGGTTGCCCAGTCATGCTAAGTGCGGGAACCAAATTTCGTAATAAAGAGCTAAAATATACCTTGAAATTTTTTGTCTGGACCAAAAAATTCTTACATTATAGGGATAATTACGCTATATAGATTTTGCTATATGGAGATTGAAAAAGCATTAAATCAATAGGATTTTTGCCGGGACCACAGAAACATTTCGCTATAAAGAGAATTTCGCTATATTGACGTTCGCTCTACGGAGGTTCTTCTGTAATGCTCACTTGTAAAGGATAAGCAATAAACAATTATACGGCACCACTCCGGTTTTTAATAGCCATATGTTGTACACCTACGTTAGATACCTTCAGTCAAATAGCCATACATTTATTTTGCCACGTTTAAAATAGCCCCATGTTATGCGATGCACTGATGCCAACACATAATCTACTCATTGAAACACTTCTCATAGGAATTTTCCATTATGGCCTTCCACACTTTCTCTTCCAAATTGTACTTTATGGAGTTAGGTTAGATAAAAGCATCTCCAAACATCTTCCACGAAGTGGTAGAGTTGGGGGGGGGGGGGGGGCAAGAGACATTGTGGGAATTATAAATTAATGTACAGTCTTTATAGTGATTGTAAAACTCTACAACATATAAAGCCTAGTACACACTAGTTGCAAATGCCCGTTGCGTTACACCGGATGGAAACAAGTGTGTGGATGGTTCGCTTGTGTCAAAATATGCCTCGAAGCAAGCAACGGGCACGATCGCTTGGAAGGCGGTTTTTCTCCGACACATTAAAGGATTGAAACGACACTGGTGTGGACGGAGAGCGTTTCTTTTCCTCCTTCCTTAACCTTCCCCCTACCTTCCCCCTGTTGAATAAAATCAGTGAAAGGGGAATTTTCATTTCTTTAAAGGAATAAATAAATATAGTCAATTTCTTAAGATTTATTTTCTAATTTATATGATTATATAAATGATAATTTATTTATTCTAAAATATATTTCATTTATATATTTATTATTTCAAAATATATATTTCATTTATTTATTTACTTATTTATTTATTTTAAAAAAATATTTATACATTGAAATATAATTTACATTTATACAAATATAAATTAATGATTGTAATGAGTTAAAGATAATACTTCTCATTGTTGTTTAAGATGTTATAGGAATATAAAACATTACAGAAGTGAACTGTAGTTTTAAAATATGTATTATATAAGTCAAAATCTTTGGGCAGTTTCTATATTATTTTCTTTAATACCATAATATTAAACCTTTCAGTGATGGAAATCGCCTTCCAAAATTTCGTGTCATTTTTAGCAATTTTAGGGCCGATTAAAGATAACAGAAATTCGAAATCTATTGGGTGCATCCGAGCGAAATTTTTGTATATTCCACTCACACTCTAAAATCTTAAATCATCCAACAGATTCGTGACACAATACGCCTTCCTAGTAGTATATAGTTTACTAATCCACCATGTTGAGGTTTCCTTTTTATTTCTTTTTCATAAGCTCATGATAGAAAAAAACTGTAGTTAGATATGGATTTAGCACAAAAGGGAGTACAAAATAAGCATAAGAACCAGCACTTAACATTAAAGAAGTTTTTAAAAAGTTACTTCTTGTTGCCCTAGGTAATTCACACTGAAATTGATATTTTTTATCCCATAAACTTTAATGGATTTGAACATTCGATAGATTAATTGTATAGAAGTCATCATGTAGGATCCAAACGAGAGACTGTCTACATTATGAGAGAACTTGCAAATTCACCCCCCTTTGGAGGGGCAGACCTAAGAAAGGGGTTCTTCCTGATAGTTGCGTTTCCACGAGTTTCCTCATTTCCTCAAGTAACGAAACAGGTGTATACGCACACGCATTTGCAGCGTTGCGTTAAAGGAAATAGCGTAACACAACGGGCATTTGCAATTAGTGTGTACTAGGCTTAAGAATACACTTATACCAATCAGTAATTTTGGGCAGCAGTGCCCATAGATTTAAAAGAAAATGAAAAGTAGCTATTATAAACTGAATTCGGGAGCCAATCCAAATATTTTTACTACACGTAGGGAAAAATTTGATAACAATATCTGAAGTTTAGATCGCAATAAACTGCGTATTTAGTTTGTATTTAGATACAAGCGTTCTGTACCAAGCAAAAATGATAACATTAACCGTGATTACATTAAGTGGCACCCGCTGTATGTTTCAGTAAAAATTTAAAATCAGCAGTTTGCACCATTTAAATTGTAACAATTGTAGCCCTATCTGATTTTTTTAATTTTTTTTCTTTTATTTATCTTCCCTCCAGGCTTATCTTCGTGAAGCAAAATGTCTTACTGCTCTTGGTGATGCGCAGGCAGCACTAAGATCATTAGAAACTGTAAAAGCCCTTGACCCTACAAATGCATCATTGGAATCTGAAGTATGACTTTTTTTTTTTTTCCATTCTGATTATTCAGTAAGTTTTTAAGCATTAAAATTCTAGTTTTGGTTGATCGTGTTGTGTATGATATTTTTCTTATTTGATTTTTATAACTGTAAGGAAATTCATAGGCATGTTGAAATGTAATCATTCCAGATCGTGTTTTGTAGGAAGCAGTAATGAGTACAGAATTTCAAAAGAGCTAGAGATTTGAAATAGTCATTCAGTGCCTTCATGCTTTATGCATTGGCATAATAATTATCCAGTGGATAAAGTTGACCAACAACAGTTTTGCCTATCTATATATATAAAAATGGATGTTTGTATGTATTTAAATGTTTATTTGTATGTCCCTTATACAAATCTTCAGTTGTATTTCGATCTTGATGAAATTAGGCACATTTGACCTTCAAAGCAAGAGGAAGAGCACTGTCTACACGAGATTTCGAAAAAATAATAATCTGTTATATAAAATTCATTTTACGTTTGTTGTTTGTTTGCCCGCTGACGGAATTTGCCATTGGATGGCGCTTAACTCGCACGTCCTTAAGATCCTAAATCCTTCCCTTTCCTCCGAAGATTTCGGCCTTTATGCTATCGTGCATTCGGTTGCTTTATGATGTTTTAATCCTCTTTTCTGCTAAATTTTTTGAAGTGTTGAGATCCTGTTTATATTCAGAAAATTCAGCATATGTTTGAAGAGGTTCTTAAAACTTTTGAACTCTGATTCGCACCACATGTGCGTTAGATTCAGACAAAGCCTTTACTTTCATTTTCAGTTTCAATGAAATACCTCTCCCGCAGGCAACGAGATTGGTGGAAAAAAAAGACTCCATCTTTTGAAGCTAATTGACAGTTGAGGAAAATAACTTGAAATTTGAGAAAAAGAAAAAACACATTTGGAATATTACAATCACTTTATTCATGGTGCTGCATGCAGGAAATAAATTTAGTCTAAGCTTAGCTTACATTATGATATGTTGAAAAGCATAAATTGGTTTCACTCTGTTTGTGAGTCTGTTTGACTGCCCGTCTGTATGTCTGACGAAACCTCGAGAATGCTTCAACACTTTCAAATTCTGCTTATGGTATTCGTACGAGTTATTATTTTTATTATTATTATTTATTGAAGCCTTCCGATGGAAGAAGAAAATTACATGGATCACAGGAGTGCGTCATCTGACTTACCCTTGATCCAGCAGTTAACAATTAAAATGAACAAAACAATTCAATACACGATAAGTGACAGTTTCTTAATCGATATCATATAAAGAATTACTCAAAGTTAAAGGTATCATAATTGCTCAGTATATAAGTTTTTAACATATTATTAAAGTGAGTACAGTTATTTATGCATTTAATTTTAGCACAATCAAATATATGTCGACGTACTTCATATGTTAACTTATTCCATGATGAGAACGAGTTATATGGAAATGATCTCCTTTTAAATAGAGAATTTTTTGGTAAAATAAATAGAAATCGTTGTGTTTGTCATATATCATTCGAGTTCCTACCTGAGCTCACGTGTTAAGCTTGACATTGTGTTCGGACTAACAGTTATGAGAAAATTGAGACCAAACCCTCCCCCTTAAAAATTTTTAATTGGCAATAACAGACATGAAAAAGATCACACTTTCGTAAAGGACGAGCCCAAGACGAAAAACACGTACTTTTCGACTTTAAAAGAGAAAAGGCTTGGAGTACGTGCCAGTCATGAAACTTAGATGAGGCACGCACACATTTCTTATTGCAGTGCTGTTAGTACTAAACTAAAATGTGGAAAATGTTAGGGCGATTGAAACAAATGGTTAAAAAATGTTAAATTGGAAAATAGGCAACAGCTAAAAAAGGCTAGGCCAATTGAAAAATGTGGCTAAAAACTGTTAGGCCTATTGTTAAAAAGGGCTTAAAAAAAATGTTAGGCCTATAGTAAAAAATAGGACATAAATGCTAGACCACTTGAAAAAGATGGCTAACAAATGTTAGGCCTGTTGTAAAAAAAGGGCTAATAAATGAAAGGCATAAAGGATAAAAGGGCTGATTAACGCTGGGCCGAATTTTAAAAAAAATGGCTAAAAATGTTAGGCCTATTGTTAAAAAGGGTTGAAAAATGTTAGGACTATTGTTAAACGAAAGCTGGCTGAAAAAAAGTTAAGCCTACAGTAGCAAAGGGCTAATAAATGTTAGGCCTAAAATGAAAAATGGGTAACAAATAAAAGGCCTGTTGAAAAAAAAGGCCAATGAATGCTCGGGCTTTTGGAAAAAATGGCCAAAAAAACGAACCTTTTTTCACGTGTTCATTTTCACTGAATGTTCACATTCAGAAATTGCCTAATCTCATCAAAAAGGAGCCCGAGCAATGCTGGGTAAAACGGCCAGTTCATAATAAATGGAAGCTTTCAAGTAATTAACTATTACATGGTCCTGCAAAAGGAAATTGCTTTCATGAATCAGTCATATTCTTATGCTTGCGTGTGCTGAATTTGAAAAGGACATCCATTTCTCTCCATTATATAGGGCTTCTTCACAAAGTGCCATGTATTTTTTGCATAACTTTGTAAAAAGTCCTGCATTTTGCTTTGTCAAAGAGGGAGCATTTGTCGGTACTGACATTCGCAAACTAATGAAAGATCTAGTTTCAGACAAGAATGAATGTTAAGGAAAAGGCAGCCTGGCTGCCATTCAAGGAAGTTGTAAGCAAGTTCCTTGGCGACAATAAAGACCCAAATTTCAAGGCAATCATCGAAGACATGCTACAAAATTTGAAAGAACTGGAGTGTTCGATGAGCCTGAAGTTGCACTTTTTTCACTCCCACTTGGACTACTTTCCAGAGAATCTAGGAGGCGTTAGCGAGGATGTTATGGTTATAGTGATTTGTTGGAAAAAGTTAATATTTCTATATTTAAATTCTAACCTCAATTCCATAAAAGTTGGGACAGGATGAAAACATGAGATGCAGCCAAAATATTGATACACTGATGTATTAATTTATTTTATTTCAAAAGTAGTTTATTGGATAGGTATTAAACATTTCGGAACCAAATATCTAATTAATAATAATAAATATTAGATTTTTTTTGCAAACTATTGATTGCAATACACTCCAAAAATGTTGGGACAGTGGGTGAATTACCATTTGTTGACATCTCCCATCCTTCTGATCATGCTTTGTAGCTGTCGAGAAACATATGATACCAGTTTCTGTACTATTGCAATGGGAATTTTTTGCCATTCCTGCAATACGAAAATTTTCAGCTGTTGAACTGTTCGGGGTCGTCGTTGACGTAACTTCCTCTTAATAATTCGTCGTATATTCTCTATTAGGGACAAATCGGGACTGCAGGCAGGCCAATTTAACACCCAAATCTATCTATTTTATAGCCACTGCCCTGTAATGCGAGCGGTGTGGGGTTTAGCATTATCTTGTTGAAATAGAAAGGGACGGGTTCCAAAAAGACGTTACCGAGAAGGAACATGTGTTCTTCTAAAATTCCAATATGTGATTCTGCATTAACGGTGCCATTGCAGATGTGCAAATTTCCCAATCCATTGGCACTCGTGCAAGTTTGATGCAGACGTGAAGGGAGTGGTGCAAGATAGCCCTTTCTGGCTGTGAACTAACTTTATACATGGCCGCTAGCATCTGACAACTTGTGACTTTCTACTGGCAGGCATGTCCTTTCCTTTATTTGCAATTCCTTTTTTGAAGTTTTCATTTGACCTGCCCTTTTTTCGAGATCTTAATATCGTAATACATTTGCAGAAACGTAAATTTGTTTTATGTTAGAAAAAAACAATTCTAACTTTGTTTAAACAAATTCAGAGTATTAAGTCACTTTTAGAACAGTTGTTATTGGGGCCTGTATAGCAAAAGGAGGAAAGAGCTTTAGCTGTGAAGCAAAAGTAATAAACAATGGAAATTCATTTAATTCCTTCCAAAAATACAACAGCCCCAGCTGCAATTTTCAAGTAAAACATATTTGCTTTATGACAACAGTATGTTTCGTGCAACCATATCGAAACTGAGCCATTAATAGTGTCACATGAGTTATTGAGGCAGACTAAGTAGTGCACAGGGCAGTACATAAAAAAAAAAATTGGCAACCTCAAAATTACATTTCATGTGGCGTTTTATTATAAATTTATTGAACATTTATCATAACTCTATACTTGTTCATTTCTGGGATGATTTTCAATATTAATAGTTTTACTAGCCACACTCCATAAGCATAAAACTTCAGCATTTTGTTGGGGGGGGGGGGTGTATATATCTCATAAGAGGAGATGGGCAACCATTGGAATCGAATCTGTTATCAAAGGTTTGCAACAAGCACGTTCAAAACTGGTGAAATTTTTTAAATTAGCATTTAAAAAGTATTAAATGTTCATGTTTATCAAGCTATTAACTCATTTTTAAGTTACTTGTTTATTAATGTTTCATATTTCTTAATGGTTTTAAATGCAGGATATCTGCACAAAATATTCCCTAAATGCATATTTTGTAGAACTTCTAACTTCCATAAATAAATAGTTGGATTTTTCTTGCAGGACTGCTTGGATACTTTTTTTCTTGGGATTTTTTTCGGCTATTTTGCCTTTTTCAAAGTCAAGAATTACAAATTTTTGAAAATTTAACAGTGACGTAATAATGTGTTTACAGCAGTTGAATAATTTTAATAATATTACAACAATAGTAATAATATAACAAATTAAAGTATGAAGTTTGAAGTTCTGAATAACAATTCTGTATCGAATGCAGTTTGATTGTGTAATAAGTTTTCATTTTACTTTTATTAGGAGCTTTGTCAAGAATGCTTCTTGGTCTGTAAGTTTATCCGGCTGTCCGCAGTTTGCCTGATAACTTGAAAACTAATTAGTTTTTTCAGATTCTATTTTCAGAAATATGACCAAGGTCTAGCTTAGCTGTATCAACTTTTCAGGATTTTTCACGGACCCCTTCAAGTCGAACTCGCATGCTAAAGTGACTGTAAAGAATACCAAGATAATGGCATGTCATATGACAATCAATTTGTCAAGAATGAATGCACCCTTGCTCTTGTTTATCTTTTAAGCATCACTTTGTCAACGCACCGTTGCTCAATTGCTTATATGTTAATATAGTTCCGCTTCACAGCTAAAGCTCCTTCTTGGAATGTTTACAATATTTTATTCTATAATAAATTCAGATAACCACAACAAAATCAACATAATGGAACAATTAGAAATTTTTAAGGCAAAGTAGCTTCAAGCTAAAGCTCCAAATAAGTAAATAATTTAAATATTTATGGGGGCGGGGGATATTATCTTAGGTTCATATTATGAGATTGCTTTGCTTCCCTGCTTATACATATAAAAGAAAATGGTAGCAAATGAGGCAGCAAGCTTTAATTTCTTAATGTTATTGCTAATTACCTGACAATATTTTTGAGAAAAGTTCATTTACAAAAGATAATTCTTTACAGATAAAAACTAACCAACAATTGCAGCTATTTGACGAAGAAGCAGCAAAGGCTTTGCAGAAGAAGGACTACAGAAAAGTATATGTTTAACTTTATAATTAGCTGGTAGTCTATTAATGAAAAAAAAAATTTTTATTACAATACTGTATGCTTGGCCCCCATTATTTTACATCACACTGGTGTCTTTCAACAAATAGCCAATACTCATTTCTGTTTACAAATCTTTATCATACAGGGTGATTCAGTCAATTTCTGACCATTTCAGTACTATGATGTATTGACCCATTAATATTTACAAACTTAGCATTTCAGTATGATATTTTAGGCAGTTCGGAGTTTGTATTCCCGTGAAAAAGTCTTGATGATATGCTCAATGTGGTCACCACGAACGTTTTGAACTTTTCGTAGCCAAATGGTGAAGTTGTTCATAACTCTATCCAGGATTTCTGCATCCACAAGGGTGCAGCAGTCGACGATGCGTTATCGCAGCTGGCCTAGGGTTCTTGGTGCTGTAGTGAACACACTGTCTTTAAGGAACCCCCAGAGATAAAAATCACATGGGTTTAGGTCAGGACTCGCAGGCGAACAGATTTTTTGGTAGGGGAATCGACCAACCTTGTGCGCACATTTTCGACAACTTCGGCCGTTTGAACACGAGCTTCGCTCCTGCCTTTTTTCTTGCCTTTAACACATCCAGTGGCACGAAATTGCTTGACAAAATCCTTGATTGCTTGCCTGCCTGGTGCGTCTCGACACTTATACTCCTTCCGGAACTTTCTTTGCACGGTTACAGGTGATTTTGTCTCGAAATACCATTCGACAACCTTGCATTTCTGCTCTATTGATAAAGCGGGTGCCATTTTTCAACAATACGATTTTCATGTAGCGCCGTTGCAACAATACAAACTCCAACTATTTAGAAATTCGATATGGCGCTCATATTCTTTCAATTGTATATCCCTAATGCACGTCATTCGAGTGAAATGGTCAGAAATTGACCGAATCACCCTGTACAATATTCATCATATATTTATCCCAGAAATTCTTGTAGATTACTGTAAAGGTTTTCCCAAAAAGTTTTCATCCAGGCATTAAATTAATCAACCTTCTTTATGTTAAGCCTGTTTCACATTAAAACGCGAGAATAAGCGGTAGCAGAATACGCTACAGGTGCGGGCAGTGGCATTCCACATACCTTGTGGAGGCGTCGTGAAGTTTCAGTTTTCAGTTCACAATTAAATATGCGACCGCAAGAAGTCTCTTCCGATTGGTCCATTTAGAGTGACCTTATAATGGCAGTTAAAAAGGTACTCTAGTGTATTAATCGTTCGTTAAACGAACGTTTTTCTTTAAAATTAAGGCCATTTTTTTGTTTTTCCTTACAAAATCGATGTATTGATAAAATACGAGAGAGACTTTCAGTAAAACTTCGATGTTTATATGTTCTTTCAAATATACATGATCAGTACATGCAGTCATTGGGTTTCGATACCCCCTCCCCCCAGCATTTTTCTCTTTTCCCACCAACCCTTAGAATATATCGATGTTTTAAAAAAATAATTTCACTTCCCTTTCATAATAACATACTGGTCGCTTAGGCATTCCAACTGTAATTTTCATTTTGTATACTTATTGTAGACATATTTATTATACCTTTTCTGTTTTTGCTACTTTATCATCGCATTGACTGGGCAATTATTTTTTTATTAGGGCCGAGCGATGCCATCGATGTTTTTATCCTGTATACATCTTATACTATACCCGAAAAACATGTCATCTAAACATAAATTTATCTGAAATATATATCGAATATTTGTAAATATAGATGTTTCATTCATCGGGATAAATATTAATATTACAATATCGAATGCGCTTCAGCAATGAAGTGTAGCCAATACAGATGTTCAAATTTCCCACAAATCTGTGCAAAGCTAACCAGATTCTGATTGGCTACAGCCCGTGCGGGTTCGCCAAATATCTAGACAGGCTAGATATGAAAAACCCGCCCACAACCTCTTTGCGGGATGGTACCCGCGCGTCTTCATTTTTTTGTGAAATGACTGGGCGGGCGGAAAAACCTCTCTACGCGTTGCGGACTCCGCATCCGCCAATTTTCCGCACGCAAACCCTTACTGTGAAACAGGCTTTAGTTGTCTTCTCTGAGTAGTGTTTGGTGATTTTGTTTTGACCAGCCATACAATACACAGCACTATCTCTAGATGCAATCCTCTTTAAATTTTTAACTTTGGTAAAATTGCATGGAAAAATTCTGCTCCATTGCATTGAACATACTTCAAACAACTGGTGAAGCTGGATCATGTGTTAAATCAATTACCCTTTTAAATACTTGTCAGTCAGAAAATAGTGTATGCAGTGCTCTCACTCACCAAAAAACTGCTCAAAATTTTTGATTATGCCTTGTAAGAAAGAAATAAACCTAACCCTTTGTCAAAATTTTTTTTATGTATATTTGTATCTATGGGTGTTAGTTTATTACAAAGAAAGTGACTTAACTACGAATTATAGATTAGAATTTGCATAGAACCAAACTTAATCGCTTGCAATTCAAATGCCATTGTTGTGTTACATATCTTGTGTTGCGTAATTAGTATCTTGTATTACATACTATAGTGGAACCTCCCCATAATAAAATTCAAGTTGCCTGCAAAATCATTTTGCTATTTAGATTATTTAGTTGCATGGTGGTGGTGCTTAAATTTGCATAATTTTGATGTATTAATACAAATACAAATTTAGTACTTATATACAGGGTGATTCAGAATGTACGAGGGGCGATTGATAAATAAGGTCTCCATGGCTGTAACTTTTTTCTTTGTTAACCGATTTTCAAAATTCTTTTTGTATCTTATACTCACATTTGTCCTCTATGTAATGCACTATTCACTTTTCAACATAGTCCCCATCCCTTTCCACGCATTGCGCCAATGCGTGACTACTCGGGTGAACTTGTTGAAGAGGAACTTCGGGGTTGTTGTCGACACCAGGATTGAATGGCAGCTTTGGACCCTCTTCTGGGATACGATAACGTCTGCCCGCACACGAGTCACCACACACCAGAGGCGTTACAGCGCCTACAGTTAAAAGATGAAAAATTGCAGTTCAAAAATGAAAGACTTTGCATATTGCGACTTTCACCACTTCCCAAAGAAGAAAGAGCCTCTTAAGGGACATCAGTTGGTTCTGACGGCGAGGTAAACGCTGCCATTCAATCCTGGTGTCGACAACAACTCCGGAATTCCTCTTCAATGGGTTCACCCGAGTGGTCACGCGTTGGCGCAATGCGTGGAAAGGGATGGGGACTATGTCGAAAAGTGAATAGTGCATTACATAGAGGACAAATGTGAGTATAATATACAAAAGAATTTTGAAAATCGGTTAACAAATAAAAAAGTTACAGCCATGGAGACCTTATTTATCAATTGCCCCTCGTATTAATAATATACTCCCTTATTATGGGCATTATCTCTGTAAGGATGCATTTCCGGACCCATGTTTATAAGAAAAATATTGGTCCCAGCTACAAACTGTATATGATATTTCATTCTTGACCTACCTTTCTGAATCGCCCTGTATAAATATTTTGTATATTAATTTGAATGCTTCTTAACATTAAGAACAAGACATTTTCGATACTTGGCATCACTGCTTATCTAAAGTCAGGTGGCCATTGCTGAAAAAATCTTTTTTCTGAAATATTGGACATTTGAAAGCAGAACGCGCTGAAAATAATGTAACAAGTATTTTATGTAAAAATACTTATTATACGTATCACGTAATTATATATTTTAAGACCGACAAGTGGTTTTTCGTCGACCTCAGTGAAGTTAGCATTTCACAAAAATATTAATGGGCTTAAACTTTATATAAAGTAAATTCATAAATTTCTGTTTAAGTTTTTAATATTAAAAAAATCTCTCTGATTTCAACAACTTTTACAGTAGTTCTCGTGCCGATTCTCAAAGAAAATTATTTCTTAAAATGCCCACACATTTGAACTCGTCAGCGGACCGCTGTTATTGCTGTACAATGCATTGTGGGTAGTTTGGTGTGATAACCACTTCGATGAGTTTTCGTAATTTTGCCCATAAAATAAGCCGAATGCTACAGACACAGCTGACTAGACAGCGCTTTAACGCAAAAGTTTGGTTTTTTTTTTTTTTTTTTTTTTTTTTTTTTTTTTTTTTTTTTTTAACTTAATGTGGATGCCAAATCGCACTTCTGCTTTATTCTATCTGCTGTCAAAGACTTCTTAACTAAATCTAATCTACTCCTGAGATTCCTCACTCCCTCGCTCAAGGCCTGCCAGCTGATTAACGTTTTTTAACTTTGTGTTTCTATTAAGGATAGGTCATCTCCTAATCAAGAGGAGGAAGGACCTGCTGGAAGAAGAACTTAGCTTGTTAGCTGTTTGCAATAATTTTGTTTGTTGACTGTCGGGACCAAAAAATCTTTGTTATAGGAATAATTACTACATAAATATTTCGCTGTATTGAGGTTGAAAAAGCATTAAAACAACAGGATTTTGCCAAGGCCACAGAAAAATTACGTTATAGAAATAATTTCACTATATCGACGTTCATTATACAGAGCTTCTACTGTAATTAATTTGACGTTATGAAATCTGTTGGAATGCATTTATTATATAAACAAGGTGTGGCCCAAGGCTTTGAGACAGTGGCAGCTCGTAAGAATTTGTAATGGAGGGGCTGTATTATTCTATATAAACTAACCAAACCTTATTATTATTATTAACTCTAGTATAAATTAAAATTTATATGGCAATATAATAATAATTAATAATAAATTAATTTTATAATATACAAATATATATATAAATATTATTAATTATTATAATATTAATAAATAGTTTTTAGTTTATCCTGAAGCCTCTTATATGGCTTGTATGGGACAACAAATAAATAAATTACAACAAATACATGTAACTACTAAAAACTAAAAACTTTCTCCAAACATCATTGATAACATGAGTTGACTAGCAAAAAATACAGTACTAATATAATTAACAATATTCTTGCCATCTAAAATATGCTGCATTTACAATTTTAAAAGAGCTCAACACTAGAATTCATTTCGGAACCATTATAATTTTTTTTATATTTTTATTTATTTAAATTTTTATTTAAAATTCTTTCAAAATACAAAAAAATACAACCAATTACATCAACAGTTCATATGATGATGATGATGATTGTGTTGTATTGTATTGTAGCAACAAGCATCTCTCATCCACGAACTCTATAAAAGAGAATGAAAAAAAGAAATTGTCCCCAACGGGCAAAGCCCAAAATGGGGTTAATTTATGGGTTAGATAAAAATGTCGGCAAGATTGAAAATGTTAGTTGAAAAATCGTAATCATTATATAGCTGTACTAATTTCTTCGCAGGATCAATCCATCCGGCTTGAGAAGAATAAGAATGAACAGATAATTTTAATCTATTTCCCCTAATAACTCTAGAACAACAAAGTCCTATTGAAGCTAAAATATTTGATGAATCAACACGACCATTAAGAATATTCGCAAGAAAATTAATAATAATAATAATAATAATAATAATAATAATAATAATGATAATAATTGTAGCAGCAAAAGGGGGGAATACCCTGCCAGATACTCCGGAGGGGAGAGCCCCTTGTTGCCCCCCAACAGGCTACATGCCCAAAACGGGGTTGATGAAAAACACAAATTAAAAAAAAAAAAAAAAAACAGCTAAAAATTAACTACTAAAAATAATTAACTACTACTACTACTACTACTACTACTACTAATAATAATAATAATAATAATAATAATAATAATAATAGTAATAATAAGCAAGAAGTTGCACAACAGCTACAAGAACACGAGCCATCTACACAAAACGACACTCAACATACAGATTCAAACTATAACATTGACATCACTAATGAACTTATAGAACACACACTCAACAATGAACTTCACCATGATATTCATCCACAACACAACATGAATACCAAAGTTATTGAAACATTAAATGACACCCTACAAAGATACCTTACAGTTTACACGGGAACAGATCCCACACAAAGACCAGGTATACATAAAATAAACATAAAGAGCAAAACAGGGGAAATTTTATCTTACATGAACACATATATCTTACCACAGTACATTGAAGAAAGTCTATCTTTAGAATACATACACCTACTTATTTACGCTGGGGCTCTTACAGTTATATCCACACTGGGTAGGAAACCAATCCATAAACACACACAAAAATTATACACCCAACAGAAACCTAAATGGCAAAAGCGGATTGAGTCTGAAATTGACGAAATCCGCAAGCAGTTAGGTAGACTTACACAGTACACTAAAAACAACAGTTCATCAAAGCAGAACAAACGCAGTTATTTAAGAAGATTAAAACACACACCAGACATGAGCAGCACAATCAACACATTACAGAATATATGGACACATTAAAACAAAAGTTAGCTGCAAAAACACAACGCCCGAAGAGATACAAAACATGTACTCAGTGCAAACAGCAGAACAAGTTATTCGCAAACAATGAGAAGACATTCTATAAGCAGTTAAACAAAGATTATACACAGACACAAAACGCTGGTCTGCCAACACAAACAGCACTCCAACATTATTGGTCGTCTCTTTGGTCTGTCTCAGTTGAACATAATAGGGAAGCTAGCTGGATCAGGGAAGAGGAGCAGTTAGCATCCACACTACCAAACATGCCTTATACTGACATAACACCAGATGAACAGTCATTAAACGTACTCACAATTGGAAGGCTCCAGGTGTAGATAGGATTCAGAACTTCTGGTATAAGCGCTTCACCTGTTTGCATCTGATCCTTGCAAAACAGATCTCCAACACTTTGCAAACACCACATTGCCACATTTCCTTACACAAGGAATAACATACATCGTACCAAAGTCACATAACACTACAGATCCCACACAATATAGACCTATCACATGCCTGCCTACGTTTTACAAAATAATAACTGCCTGTATCGCAAACAAAATTTATACATACATAGACACAAACAACATTCTCACTGAGCAACAAAAGGGATGCCGTAGAAATCACATGGGTTGTAAGGAGCAACTCCTGATAGACAGTGTGGTCCTACGGCAAACTCACAATAAACATCGACACCTCCATGCAGCCTACATTGATTACAAAAAAGGCCTTTGAGTGTCCCACACTCATGGCTTTTATATACACTACGATTATATAAAATAAGCCCTACACTTACCACATTTTTAGAAAGTACAGTAGAATCTCCGTAGAGGGAAACTCAACAGACTGGCAAAATCATTTCGCTATATAGATACTTCGTTGCATGGAGGTGGTGTTAAAACTTGCATAATTTTGATGTATAAATTGCTGATAATTGCATTTATATATGTATATATTTTAAGTTTAGTATTTATATATAAAAATTTAGTGTTTTATATTAATTTGAATGCTTCTTAACATTAAAAGCAAAACTTTTTCAATACTTGACATCGCTGCCTATCTAAAGTCATCTAGGCCGCCATTGCTGAAAATTTTGTTTGGATCGCGATTATTTTTTCTGAAATAATTAAAATTTGAAAGCAGAACGAGTCGAAAATAATATTATAATACGTATTTTACAGAAAAATACCGATAGAATGTTTCCATAAGCGTGTATATTAATGCCGACGAGTGTTTTTTTGTCGGCATTGTTAAAATTACATTTCACAAAAATGTTTATAGGCTTAAACTTTCAATAAAATAAATTCATAAACCTGAACAAATATTAAAGTTTTTAATATAAAAAATCTTCCGAGTTTCGAAAGCTTTTATAGTAGTTCTCGTGCCGATTCTCTTAGAAAATAAACTTCTAACATGCTTGCACATTTAAACGTCTGAGCAGGCCGCCATTGTGGCTGTGCAGTGCATCATGGGTAGTTTGGTGCGATAACGTTCTCGAGATCTCTTCGTAATTTTGCCGATAAAATAGGCCTAATGCCATAGCCACAGCCGACTAGGCAGAGCTTGTGACGTAAGAACTTGTTTTTAACTTCATTTGTTGGCCGTTTGCGATGATTTCGTTCGTTGGTTGTGTGGTCATGCTAAGTGAGGGAACCAAATTTCGTAATAAGAGCTAAAATATACCTTAAAATTTATTGTCTGGACCGAAAAATCCTTTCGTTATAGGGATAATTACGCTATAAAGATTTCGCTATATGGAGATTGAAAAAGCATTAAATCAATAGGATTTTTGCCGGGACCACAGAAAAATTTCGTTATAGAGAGAATTTCGCTATATCGAAGTTCGCTCAACGGAGGTTCTACTGTCCAATGCTGCATTGGGGAACTACACTACACCTCACACTCAACAGTGAAACCATCACCACTGGCAAAATACAGATAAACCGGGGCATCTTTCAGGGTGACTCACTGAGCCCACTCTGGTTTTGTCTTGCACTAAATGCACTTTCAAACAGACTGAACAGCTACACAATTAAACATAATAAAAGCTGCCACTACACGCTTTCACACTTACTCTACATGGACGACATGAAAATCTACACCTCCACACAAACACAATTGCACCAATTACTTGACATTACACAAACTTTTTCAAAAGACATACACATGCAATTTGGGTTGGACAAATGCAAAACCATTCACATTGAAAATGGAGTAATCAGGGAAGAGGGCTTCACATTAGATGAACCAGACCACATTGCTGCTATGGAAAATGACGAATTTTACAAATATCTAGGATTTAAGCAAGCCAAGCTTTTGGAGCACAAACACATAAAGAATACACTCACTAAACAATATCTTCATAGGCTACAGACAATACTTAAAACGCATTTAAATTCCAGAAATTTAATCAAGGCTATCAATATTTATGCCACGCCAATACTCTCCTACTCCTTTGGAGTCATACAGTGGACACACACAGATCTTGAGGGACTTGAAAGGAAACGACATAAACTGCTTACGAAGCACAGAAAACACCATCCACACGCAGCTATTGAAAGACTCACCCTGCCTCGTTCAGAGGGAGGTAGAGGTCTTATTGACATAATAGATCTACACCAGAAACAGACTCAGTCACTCAGAATTCTTTTACTCTAAATAACACACATCACCATTACGCAAAGCAGTCTGCATGGCTGATACAAAATACACACCTGTGAATCTGAACAGCATGCAGAGCACCCATAACATTCCTACAACATGCACTAAACTTCAATCATGGCTCGGAAAGCAACTCCACGGTAGACATCCTTCTGACCTCAACCAGCCACACGTCGACAAAAAAGCGTCGAACTTTTGGTTGAGTGACGGGAGTCTCTTTGGGAAAACTGAAGGAACCATGATTGCCATACCAGACAAGGTTATTAACACTAAAAGCTACAGAAAACATATTATCAAAGATTCCACTGATGGGTCTTGCAGGAAATGCCATATCGCAGAGGAAACCATCCAACACGTCATATCCAGTTGCAAAATACTCATGCAGATAGATTATTTACACAGACATAACCAGGTAGCCAACATCGTACATCAACATCTAGCTAAGATACACAAGCTAAGGGACATTCACACTCCATACTATAAATATATCCCCTACACTGTCTTAGAGAACACCACACATAAACTATATTTTGACAGAGCTATTATCACTGACAAAACTATCCCTCACAACAGACCAGACATTACATTAGTAGATAAGCAAAACAAAGTGACTTACATAATTGATATCTCTATCCCCAACATACACAATTTACAAAAGACATATTTGGACGAGCCGCCACTGCTTTGAGAATAAAATTATAAAATGCAAAGAATTTCAAATATCCTAATAAATTTTTAAGGGTACATGTGGGTAGAAAAATGTTAATTTTGGTGAAAAAAAATTGATTTACATTTTTGCAATCTTTGATGTTTTAATTTTCTAACTGTATAAGCAAAAATTATTTACAAGCATAATTTTTTATAAAAAACCTGATTTTATTAGACCATATCAATTGATTCAGAACCTTTTCTCAGTTTTTGGTTTTTTATCTTAGTTACTATTTTAAAATAAATGGTTCTTAAAAACTAAAAGAGCTTTTGAGTTACTTTTTTTTTTAATTTGAAGAAAAAAGACAATATGATGCAATTATATACTTATCTAATCTCAAATATAAATAATTATTTTTACAATTTGTAAACATGTAAAAAAGCTTTGTTAAATTTAATTTTCAGGATTTCTGATCCAATTTTTATATATTAAAATTGTTTAATTAAGTAGTTTTTTATGATACTTGCATAATGCCATGTCTTTCCTTGATTTCTAAACAAAGCATTTGCAGATATCTTGCTTTTTCATTCCAAACCATTTATTTTTCCAAGAGCACACATTTTTCATTATAACTTTACACAGAATTAATTTTTTTCCTAGCTTATTTTATTAATTTTATCTGTACTTAAGCATTCTGTATGCCAATTTTCATTAAAATAAATTTAATAGTTTTCGAGATATAAAAAATTTTAGTTTTCAACCCGCATGTACCCTTAATAATACTCTTCATTGGATATTCGTGCAAGTTTTAAGTAATTCAGGAATGTAAATTTTTCGAGTACTTCAGTTTTCTTGTAATGGCGTTGTGAATTATTCTAGTTCTGGCCTTTTATGCAAATTCTATTTTTGGTTGCAGAAATTAACAGGAGCATGATAAGATTGGTAAATAAAGACCGTAGTGAAAAATTAACATTTCTTAATGACTAAATTATTGTTCAAAATTTCAGTGTTGTGAAATGGTATATTGCATGGAAAAGTTCTGTTCTATTGCCCTGAACATACTTCAGACAACTGATGATACTGAATTATTTGTTAAATCAATTATCCTTAGCATGTCAATCAAAAGATAAAATTGCTTTGTGTAGGTATCACAGAAACAGAATGAAGATTTCTTCAGATGAAATGTTTAAATTAATTCTGTGTAATTATTTAATCATATGATTTGGAAAATACACATAACCTGAAGAACATACTATGTGAAAATATTCATTTTTGATATAATGTAAGGTAAATTAAGTATATATTCAAATATAAAATATGGCATAAAAATTAATTTACTGAAAATCATATTGGGCACTTTTTTGGTTGCATGTGACACAAAATTTAACTGCCATTTGCAATCTCTAATATTCCCTACGGACATACTTTATTATTTTGTTTATTTTTTTGTTCTGGATTTCTTTAAAATTGTTTGGAATTTCCAAAGTAAATGTTAGGTTTCTGTCTGAAATAGATGTTCCACAAAATACTTTGGAGGAATTAAAATTATGCTCCATTAATTCTTATGAGGTAAAGCTCCCCCCTGAAATTTGATAAAAAGCTTTTGGCTATTTTTGGGAAGAATGTATACAATTTTGGTATATATGTATTTTAGTATATACTAACGTTCATACTAATTCAGGAGTAGCGGGTTTAAGATGTCAGCTTATAGTGTAGCGGTCCGGATAACCAACATTTTAGCGACGGATAACTCTGAATTTACATAAGAAATTATACAGAAAGTATATGCTGCTGGTGTGTTACCATTTTGTTCAGTTTTATCTTTATTGTCCGTAAGTATTAACGAAAAATGAATTAGTATGAGCTTTGATATACTAAAATACACATATATACCGAAATTTTATACATTCTTCACAAAAGTAGCCAAAAGCTTTTTATCACATTTCAGGGGGGGGAGCTTAACCTCATAAGAATTAATGGAGCATAATTTTAATTCCTCCAAAAGTATTTCGTCCAGCCAAATGTAGGAAATATGAAGAGATGTTTCAACGAACATTTAAAAACTTACTCTGCATTCTTCCTGTGCAATCTTCCAAAGTGGCTGCATTGAAATGGGTAGCAAAAACTGGCTGTTAATAGCTAAGGCTTCACTACTCTTGAGTGCAACATTTGCTTCATAACAAATGAAGCAGCACTGTTGAAAAATATTCTGTTAGTTGGATTGATGAAGTAAATTGGCATCTGCTATTATAGCTGTATAAAGTTGATTTTTAATAACATCACAGTTTAATATATTTTCTCATAAAATTGAAAAGTATGTTTGCTTTGAGGCAATGGAAAATTTAGAATGACCATAAGTATGTATATAAAACTTATAAATTTATGGCGAAGTTTGTAATTGAGACATCTATTGAATTTGAAAATTGCATCAACAGCAAAACAAGGCACAAAAAAACATTGTGTATGGGTGTGAAAAAATGTTTTTTTCTTTAATGATTGGAATTAATGTTTTCTTTCCTTTTTTAATGGTACATAAGCTATATTATGAACAAAATGCTAGGAAAGATTATTTTGACAGTTATAGCTCTCTTGACCCAGATTTCAAGATGTGCGTGTTAGACCAGCAGGTGAAACAAATATGTAGTATTTTGCTGTGCTTGTAAAAAAGACATGGTTATAGCAGTTTTTAGAGCATACTTTTTACCTACTTACTTTTCAAACACGCTCATCCATTAGGGTCGTGATCATCAACCATCATGCATATGTCTGAAATGATGGTATCCAAGCAACCTGAACCCATATTCTCCATGTAGCCTAGCCACCTATTTCTAGGATGACCCCTTGATCTCTTACCTATTGTCTTGGAAAATAACTGCGTAGGAGGACCAGTTCGCTGTATCCATAACAAGTGGTCATACCAATGCAACTGAGACCTCTCAGTGTGGAGATGTAAAGGCTCAGAAACCTAAAGACTCCCTTATTATGCTGCTGTGCACTCTATTTGAAGCTCGGGACAGATTAACCTTGCAATGAAGGAACAAGTACAGTGCATTAATACTCTTGAGTAATTAAAGAAAATGGGGATAGGTAATAAGAAAAACTTACTCTAGAGACAGGAAAATTGCTTGTTATAGAATTATTTGGATATTGTTCATGTGATCTTAAGTAAACAATTGATTCATTCGACCTGTTGAAGGCGTGTGACTTGAATAACGACTGCATGGTAGCCATGATAGGAAATAGTTCCAAAAAAGGTGTCAACGCATGTGTTATTAAATAAAAAGTATGAAAAGACTTGACAAGTGATGTTAAATTTTTAAAATGTGAAGAGTAAATAATAAGTAAAAATTTTAATTGGGTGTATTTACTCTTATTTTATATTTAAAAAATGCTAGGGACTATATTCCAACCTCGCATGAACACATCTTTATCGCTGCCTGTACTTGATCCTTCATTGCTAAGTTAACCTGTCCCGAGCTATAGTAGGATAGCATCTGTCACACCTCTCGGAATCTCATTTCACCCACTTGCACCTGCGATTGCACTCTTTCAGTCATCAGTCATAAGTGAGAATGGGGATGAAAATTTGCAAAAGGAGCTTGGCTTTGTTTCCTAGGTCATGTTTCATTACCAAAGTTAATTTTTGACACAACTTGCTGAATTGATCCGAGTATCGAATTCTCTATCCCTGCTGCCCATCACTCGTATATGCAGCTTGAGATAGTTGAACTTCTTCACCTGTCTCAATGGAGCTCCTCTGACATGGAGAGCACATGGATACAAGGTCACCCATCAATCTTGTATTTTGTCTCTAGAATTCTTGTAGATGCTATGATTAAGTTTGTAAATGCTTTGTTAATGAACTTTGATAATTAATTGCTTTATGGAATTTTTATAGGTGGTATTTTGTGTTGATCGTGCAGTAACAAGTGCTGTGGCCTGCAAGCGTTTGAAAATTTTAAAAGCTGAAAGCCTTGCTTTTCTTGGAAGATACCAAGAAGCACAAGAAATAGTCAAGTGAGTATTGAAAACAAAAACAAATATGTTAAATCTGTCGATTCAAATAACACTGTTGTGACAAATTATGTTACTGTAGAAATATGAGGGGGATAACAGTTATCAAAAGTTATCCTGACTGGGGAAAATGGTCTTACCTTAACAAATAATTACTTGCACCATCTTTGACTTTGCACAACAGTGACAATTATCAAGGTCTGACAAACTTCAAATGAAACAAGCATATATTTAATATACATAATAGTATATTACGCAGTATATTATACTATCTACACAATAATAGCACATAATTGACTCTTTTGTCGATTTCCCATCCACTTTTCTGTTGCTAAAAGCTAATGCGAAAGCGAATTCTTTACCAAAACGTCACAAAGGTCACATTTCTGCATTAAATTTACAAATTCTTTCATTAGGGTGCCGTTTATTCATAACAATTGAATTTTATAGGCTCCTTGCTAAGCAAATTTGTAACATTAAAGGTAAAAGTGAATAAAATTTCAAGCAGCGGTTTTTCGAGCTTTGGTCTGACAAAATTTCAAACAATACTAGCATATATACACAATGATTCATTATAAGTATATTATGTTAACAAATTCTCCCATCTGGCTGCTGTTATTGGTCATAATTGGTGCAACCCATGTAAAGTAAAGAGTCCACCCACATAAACTAACTGAAGAGGAATGGAAGGAACTGTTTGAAGGTTCAGATGAGATGAATCTGATTTAGGTGGTTTTGATTGTAAGAAATAAACAAGTTTTTCAGTATATTCATGCATGTTTTATTTCTAGTAAGTCTGCAATGAGTCAAAAATTGGGGGTTGCATTATGCACAAATGTTTGATTTTTACACGTTTTCTGGGCTCTAAAATGAGGGTCGCATTATTGACAAACCGAGTATTCATCTAAAGGGAGATAATATTTTGCTATTTGCAGTGCCATCTGCTGCATGTTATTTGTACCGCTTCTGGATTTCAGTAGATTGTAGAAAATAAAATAAATTGTATATTCCATTGTATAATTTTGATGTATGATACAATATTTTAATTTGGAAGATATGCAACATAGTGTTAATGAAATGGATTGTTGGCACATGTAAACAAATATTTTGAATTACAGATATTGATGATTCATATTTAAAAACTTGTCCTTTGCATAAGCCATATCTGATTTTAGAGGTTATTAAAAAAATTTTCAATTTATAATTTATACAATAGTTTATTCGGTGAATGCCTAACTTAATCATTTATTTATTTATTTTCTTAACAGTGATTTACTAAAATCGGATACAATGAATGCTGATGCAATATATGTTAGAGGTATATGTTTATATTATCAGGATAATATGGAAAAGGCTTTATCTCATTTTCAGCAAGTTCTCAAGTTTGCACCTGATCATGATAAAGCCCAACAAATTTACAAGGTAAACAAACACTTCCAAGATATTTACAACCATTTTTTACGTTTGGTAAGAAGTATTTCTTAAGGGGAGTCGCTAGGGAAATAGTCAAAACTTCGAAAACAAGTTTTTTTTCATTAAAGTATTCTTTAATTTGTCTAAAATCGTTCTGTGTAATTAGTTTCTCAAAATCTTGTCATTTTGCAAACAAAATAAATGTTTTTCTGGGAACTAGTGCTGAATTATAAGCAAAACAATTAAAAATTAGGCCGTAGTTGGGTACAATTATTTCAGTATCTACTTCATGGATTTTAAAAATCTTGGGCATTTTAGAAAGGTCTGGTCCTAGCAAACATTTTGCCAAGGCCATATTTTGAAAAAGTGTATTAAAACGTGTCAAATGGATCCACTGCCCTATCTGTTTTGTCGAACTTTTTTTTAAAAGCTAAGAATCAAAAATAAATTAATGTATTCTCACAAATGTCCTTGAAACTTTATTGAAAAAGAGCTGCTCTTTCCAATGGTGTAAATTAAGTCTTTCTCAGGTGAACAGATAAAAGAGGAAAATGTACCTAACTCGACGCAATTCGTTTGCGAGAAACTCCATAAATAAGTGGAGTTGGAAGTTAAGATTGGTATTGTTTTGAAGTACTACTTATACTCTTTAAGCATGCCAAATTTCATTAAGATTAGTTCATGACTTTTAGAAAAAAAATTTATCCTAGCAACTCCCCTTAATATCAGGATTCTCCACAAATCAAATATCAAATTTGGTAAATTCTCAACAGTATTAAAAATAAAATTGGTATAATAACCCCCACCCCCTATTTACCAATGTAACTGAGCCACAAAATTAAAATTAATTATTATTATTATTATTATTATTGCTCTCTATGGATTTTAAACTAAATTTATTTTGTTGAATTTTGTAAAAATTCAAAAATTTAATTTTATGGTGGCTCATATCAACTTATTTGTGATACTTTAATTTAAAATCTCAAACTGGTACTTTTACGGGCAGCTAAACTTTGATGTGAGCGATTTTAAACTCTCCCTGTGTATTAAAAAAAAAATATTCCTTTCATCCTCTGCATTCCATAGGATTTTTTCGTGTGTACCCAAAGTAAAATCTATGATGACCAACAAGCAACCCCAGATGCAAGGAACACTTACCTTGGAGAAAACAGGACTGAACAATGTCATCTTCTGTGATAAGTCCATGTTTTGTGATCAAGGTAACCAGATGTGGCAGATGAAGAACAAGAGGCATTCTAGAAGGCTTGTTGAAAGAGATCTGTAAAATTCGCATCTGCGATGATCAGTGGGTACGCATGAGTACTGAAGTTGTTGGGGAATTGTGCATTCTCATGGATAGAATGAACATCATCGAACGAATTCTTTAGATTTTATTGTAGAAAATCTGCCTTTTAAACTATTCAAGATGCTTAGTTGATATATAAACAAACGGTTTAAAGATCTCTAATCTGTTTGATATAAATCTAAGAAAAAATTGGCAAACTTGTTCAGTTATTTGCATTCTCTCTCTCAGCTATTTTCTGTTGGGTCTACTTCATTTACCTAAGCATAAGCCAGAACATTACACAAAAAATTTCCATTAAGATTTCTATGTACATTCTGGGTTATGCAATTCCTTTGGAATAAAGAAACTTAATCAACCTGTGCTTGCATCTACAAAATGACTGTAAAATAATTTCAGCTGTATTTAATGAACAAAAGCATAATAATTTTTCATTTAATTTACAATTTTCTTGCAGCGTGCCAAAAGTCTGAAAGTTAAAAAAGAAGAAGGAAACGAAGCATTCAAAATGAGACGTTTCCCAGAAGCTTACAGTTTGTACAGTGATGCTCTGACAATTGATCCAACGAATGATTTGACCAATGCTAAATTGTATTTCAATCGAGCTACAGTTGCTTCAAAGGTTTGTTTTTTTTATTTCATTTAACATTTAAGGCTGGTATCATAATTAGGGTTTAAGATTGATTTGAGAAAGGTTACTACATTTGAGGACCAAAACAATATTTAAAATTGTGATCTTTTTAAAAGGTTTTGATACAGGATAGTTCAGCCGGCGGATAGAAAAGCCGTTTCAAACAATGATGAAATTAAAAACTAGATTGTCTGTAGTCGAGATTGTTTGATTGTAAAATGGCGGCATCTTGTTCCTACGTGAAGAACGTAAAAGAGAAGTGTCAGAAATGAAAGATGGAGTTTCCACGAAGAGGATTAAAATATTTTAAACATTAATTTTAAAAAATGATATCGGACAGATACTATTCGACTAGTCTACTTTCGATTATAGGACGGTCTAACGTAATGCAAGTCTGAAGGGGGAAGGAGACGATGTTGTGCACTATGCTGACCGGTAAACGTCACTCTCAACTGGAGCTGAGACATGGTATAGAAAGAAATCTCACAGAATTCCAACCGGTTTCACTTTTTATTCCTGGCTTTGTATATCCTTGACAAAGCCAGGAATAAAAGGCGAAACCGGTCAAAATTCTGTGCGATTTCTTTCCCGCTACGTATTGCAAGGCCACCATTAACTTCATCAAGAAAGTACAGAGAACTCTCCATATCATAATGTTTTCATATTTTGTCGTTTCCCCTCTACTACCCTCATTTATAAATTCTTAGATAAAATTACTTCTTTGACCAAATTGGTTCTCAGTTTCTTCCCAAAGCAAAAAAAAAAAGAAGAAATTAATTCAGAAATTATAGACTGTTATTTGGAGGTTCATTTCATCTTGATGTTTGCAGAATGCCTTTGACATACTAACAAAGGAACATTCTTAGGATTGTTACAATGATTCTTACATAGGACAGGTTAAGTGTAATAATCTTAAGTACATTATATGCATCACGTTGCATTATGTGAACAAAGAACAAATGGGAAGCTGTATTTGTTTTCGTAATCTATCGACTGCTTATGGTACAGAGGGTAGATGACGTTAAGAGTGAATGATTTGAATATGCAAAATATCTGATCATATAGCTAACAGCAAATTGGTGTCCATTGGGATAGGAAGAGGTCAATCACAGGTAAGTCGTGATAGTGTTGGTAGCATGATTCGAAAGATGTGGCCAAAATTGATAGGTTTTTGGGAAGGCTACATAATAGACCTTATCCGTGATACTCAAGCACGAACTGGTGGCTGCAATGAGGTTTCTATGAAAACTGATATAACATGCCAATTAATTGTTCGGTTTCAATATGTTTGAATTGGATGTGTGTGTTTCCTATTGCACTCTTTTCACTGCCCTGTTAACATTTTCTATTGGTCCTCGTTCTTGTCCTATCCCAGCACATTTTCCCTTGCATTATGTTCTCACTACTGCATCTTTTTCACATCTCCCATTGGCCTCGGTCTTGTCCTCTCCCAACACATATTTTATTTTATTTCCAGGCTTTGCAGTGGTTCACTACTGCTCTCCCTAATATTTTTTTTCTGCCCCCTACTTGATCTGTAAGTAAGATGTCATCTAATGCCCCTAATATCGCTTTCACTCTTTCCTTTGACAAAGGATAGCCTCTATTCAAAATATTTACCCAGTGTTAAATTTTCATTTTTTTATTCCAGTAGAAAGTAATTTCGTTTGCTCTACCCATTTTAAGCCTTCAGACTTCCTACCTCATCTACATACAAAACAGAAGTTAACTGAAATAAGAAAAGTTACAGAAATTTACTGTGTATGGTTTTATAATCTCACCCTTGATAGAGTTGTTTTCCTCCTGGCATAACACTGCTGATCGCCAACAGATGGCGAATCGTCGCACGCATGCTCAGTTTATCTCGGATAAGGTCAATTGCTCTTTCTGACCCCAAGTACTCGTATTCTGCAATTAAAAATGTGTGCAAAATATATGTGGATTGATGATTATCTTAAGTTGTGTGAATAATTGTGGTTAATGAGAAGCGAAAATCCGAGATTTCCTGCATCACTGAACGAACCTGGGCAATTTGTCACAAAGGAACACCCTAGCACCCAACAGTCGATTGCAAATCTCATAGGCATGTCTCTGGTAACTGTCCATAAAAACAATCACTAAAGATGTTCAGCTGGGAAAATGTTTTATAAAGTTTTTTAAAAACATCCAACCATACCTCAGCATCAACCGTTGCCTACTTGTCAATGTTTGAAGAGGAAATGACAATAGGTTGATTTAAATGCCAAATCTATCTGCCAGATGGCATCCGCTACGGTTTATGAATTTTGTTCTAGTTTATTTACAAGAGTTTAGTAAAGATGAAAGTTAAAGACTTGAAAGAAAAGCTTCAGTTAATAGGAGCGAAAACTGACGAAAATAAACAAGTATTGACTAATAGTGAGCAAATTTTATAATGAATTACGATTTACGAAAGTGACGATGCTAAATATTGGGCTAGGCTACGACATCTCATTTAACCTCACTGAATTTTTCAATCTGTAGGAAATCCATGAAACTTGAGATTTTTGTTTTTAACATTGTTGTTCGAACATTGTGGAACTGAACAATTTACATGCATGTTCTTATACAGTATTCTTAACATTGCTGAGATTTTCTCCTCATTTCGACCATAGCGTCATAGCCTCAGATTCATAAAGCGTAAGCGCTGCCATCTATACTTAAATCAACCTATTTGTGCAATTTCTTTCACGGATGTCCCAGTTATATCCCCCAACGCATCGCCGCTAGATTTCTGAGGGTTTGGGCTCTTGAAAAGGGGCTTAGGAAATAGACAAGCATGCACACTACAAGGATTGTGGAAAGCCTGTAAAGAGTATAATCTGGAATCGGCCAGTTCTCTGCGATGGAGCGCGGATAAATCATGATCGTTGTTGGCGTGGTGGGTGGCTTCAGCTGAAGATATGGACCCATTAAATCATTCATTCTTAATGTAATCTATCCTCCGTATTGCATGAGAACATTGTCTGAACACATTTGTTTGTTTCTTGTTTGATTTTTTCAAATGATATTTTTACTCTGAGGGAAGAAAATGAACCAAGAAACCTGATTGACAGAGAAACACTTAAATAACCAAGTCTCTTTCGAACGAGACAGTCATTGATTTTTTTCAACTTTTGAATGAGAACTGGAATTTAAGATGTCATCACCGCTCTCTACTAGTCTGCGTTCCACCCGACTGTTTTTTCTTCTTCATCTCCTGTAAAACCAACCAATCAGATTGGTTCGTACAAGTAAACATTCATTAAATATCTCTTCTAATCATGCTTGTCTGAAGAAAATTTAGGATTAGCTTCTTGATGTTGTGAGATACTTTAAAATTTTGTGGCTTACTTTTCTGTCTACTTCTATTCTGAACCATTAAAAATTGTGGACTTCATTCTTATGTTTTGAGATGTTTCATTTAATATTCTGAATGTAATAAAAGCTAATATAAATATGAATTACACAAACTAGAATGTTATCGGTCAAATATAAGAGGTGCGAGTCAAGTGAAAGTGAGCCAATACGATTTTACAGAATATGATTCCACGCGGATCTATTCAAAAAAATTCCACCAGCATTTAAACATTATCCCAATGACCAAATAAGCCCAGTTATTCCACGCTCATAAAAGTCTCTGAACTGCTGCTGCAGAATGTCTCAGACGTGAAGTATTGACCTTTTACTTGTTTCCTAAGATGACTGATAACGACCCATTTGTATTGTTTCAGTTGAATCAAGGTACAAGCCAATCTCTGCTTCTAATCTTCATTGATAAGCTTTGGAATTTATTGGACACACGAGACAATATCCAAGATGTCCACAAGTAATAGTATGAACGTTGTCAAAGCATCAATGCTTCTTGTCGCTCTTGCTCAATCAACTTAGTGATGTTGGCCAGGACTTGAGTTGTCACAACACTTGTTTTGCAAAACCTTTTCTCCATTGTCTCACAGCAGCTATGTAGCGATTACCATAAGGAGTCTCTGTGGTGGTAAATGTTGGGCTGTGAAACACATTTAGCCATTAAGAATCACGAAACCATGCTGTTTAATTTTGGAGCCTCCATCACAACACGTGTGATTTATCTGCTGCAGATTCAATACACGACCACCTAACTTGCGACCTCGTGTGGCTTTAATATGTAAGAAGCCCCCAATGTTACTGGAACAAATGGGTGAATTTGCAGTTTTGTGCACAATTTTGACTAAATGTTCCTGTTTTCACCTGAAAAAACAACCCAAATGTGTGGATTTCCAGTTTCATGCACACTTTTGGCAAAATTTTCCGATTTTCCATTTTGTCGTAAAGTGGGTTGGCTCACTTTCATTTGACTCGCCCTAATGATTTAAACATTTTCCTCACTGCATCCTTTAAGAAATACTGGAATATTTTCCATTTCTCTTTAGTGTCAGGGACCTGATACGAGTTTTAAAATTTATGCTGTAATTAGTTTATCATAAAAATTAGCTAAAATTAAGAATATCTACTTATTTACAACTGTTTTTCTTTGACAGATTGATAAATTAAATCAGGCTGTGGAAGATTGTACTAAAGCAATACAGCTGGATAAAGATTATATTAAGGCTTATCTTCGGCGAGCAAAATGGTAAAAACTGAATGTTGGATAAGGATTTATGTAAAGTACTGATAATTTAAATAGGAAAATAATTTTTCAGTTATATGGACCTAAAGCAGTTTGAAGATGCTGTAAGGGATTATGAAAAGGCTTTACAAATGGATAATAATAGAGGTGAACTTTTCAATTATTTGATTCATTTTAGTCCAAATAAAATTTAAACCTGTAGATTAGCAGTATCTGTTTTGGGAATTTTTTTTTTCAGCTCTTTCAATTTTCAACATCTTAATCATAACGAATAGAATAAATAAGTGTGATTGCTCTCGTATTAAGCAATGCTAAAAATCAGGCGAGCGGCGGATGTGCGAAATAACAGCGCTGCTGTCGATTTCGACCAACTTCGTGGAGTTTTTTTGCTGGCTGCAAATGGGAATTTCACGTTTCGTGTTCAGTTTCTGTTGTATATTTTATTGTTTCACTATTTATACGTGATGAGCTTGTTATAATGTGTTAATAGTATAATTTGCATATCGTTTGTTACGTTTAAAACAGTATTTTTACTCGTATTTTAAAAAATTTACTAGTTATATTTACTTGTGCACATACCTTATGACAGCAGATAGGCCTGCTTCATTCCTTCGCTGGTTAGCAAATGTCCGACTATCGCGGTCGTTGTAAAGGTCACTAGAATTATGCCCTTTTAGAGTTGGAACAGATTCGAGTTTCAATGAATTTCGTTTTAATTTTCAATGAATTTAAAACTGCAGGATTATAGAAAAATCAAGACGCTTCGAAATGAACTGATCACACAATGCTGTTCGCATTTGGATACAAAGTCTTCGCTTGCTAAAGGTAATCCGCTGCTTCTTAATCGATTCTGATTGTAGAAATATATGAAACGTGAAGTTTCTATCGGATTTCTAATTTACATATCCAAAGAGTGAACAAGTTAAAGGCATTTTGATAGTAAAATGGCAAGCAAACTCTTGCGTTATGTAAAATCGAAACTAAGCTAGAAATGACTTCTTGTTTTGCCGGTTCTCCTGAGGGGACGAGAGGGCCAATTTTTGAATTGTTCAATCTATCGAGAAGTTTTTCTTAATAAAATATTAGGATAAATTGAAAGTTTTTGAATGATATATTGCCCTGGATGCAAAAAAAAAATAAACTTTTCGAATTTTTTCCGTGAAGTTTACCTTTATGAAATAGTAAATAAACAATAAGAATAAAAAAGAACTTGTGTTTGATAATTAATTTTTAAAACTACTGTTAACGTTTCATCCTTTTCCTTGTAAGCGAATACTAAAACCCTGCGACTCGCTGGTCGAAAACGCACGCAGTGACATCTTGCGGATGCGCCAGAAAACTACGCAAGTAATCACACTTACTGTTCTATTTGTTATGATCTTAATTTTTATATGAAAGCATGGACCTTAATCTACGTTTGAACATAATTTCCAGTTATATTAAGGCACTTATCATATCGTGCAACCAGCTTAGGAATTCCATCCTCATAGAAATCGGCCACCTGATTTGCTAAATACTCCAGCATGAAGTTGCACAAAACCAATCATTTAGCTAATGTTTTTGACTTTCTTTGTGAGGTACGGTGTCGAAGGGGATAAGTTTTTAAGCCAAATCATCATTGGGGACGAAACATAAGTTGTGGAATCAAAACTCCATTACACGGAATGGAGGCATTTTCATCACCAAAGAAAGTGAAGTTCAAGCAAACAATTTCTGCCCAAAAAAAAGAATATGCAATGTGTTTTGCTTGGTGGGTTTTTTTTGCCTTGGGGTAACATGGAGTGGTTAGCAAATCAGGCGGCTGATTTCTATGAGGATGGAATTTAGAAACTAGTCGTGTGGTACGATAATTGCCTTAATATAAGTGGTAATTGTGTTGAAAAGTACATTAAGGTCCAAGCTTTCATATAAAAACTAAGTTGTTTAAAAGAAAACTTACTTAAGAAACATGTCTCGTATCAAAATAGATAAAATGTTAAAATATCAAAAATAGTCTTTTTTTTATTAAAAACTTTTAAAACATTTTTAATATTTGGAATCAAATAGAGGATTCGAAAATAACACAAAAACTTTTGCTTTCAAATTGCATCAAAATTTTTTTATCAAATATAAATTGAAAATTATTTCCTAAAAAATACGTGGAATTTAAAATTTTTATGTGCCAGAATGTTCTCTAGTTTTTAAATTACTATATTATATTAGACAAACCACTTTGATCCTTTTAAATTGTGGTGTCTTAATCTTAAAAATTTCTACTTGTCAAATTCGTTTCTCATCAGTCTTCTCGACTTGTACGGGTAACTATCCTTGTGCGCTCCGATGAGCTATGTCACAACACTTTTAATTCCTATTGAAATTTAATTTAAATTTGTTATTTTGAAATAGACAAGCTTAAGTGTATAATGAAAAGGTATAAAGCAATACAACTTTTTCTTTTTTTTCTCCTATAAATAGTAAAATAGGGCAATGGTTGGTGAGAAATGGGGGGGGGGGGGGTCTAAATGAGTGTGGTCCCCAATTTTTGATAAACTTAAGTACATTGCCAATATAACTTTATACAGTACAAGAAATGAGTAGAAATCGCTGAGTGCATTTCATGAAATAACATTATATGATCAAAAATATCCAGACACCCCTCACAGATCATCGATTGGCCCAATGTCACATGATAATGACACTTGCACATCATTTAAATAGCTTCCCACACCTTCAGACACAACTCTGCTTGGACATTGGCAAGAATGGGTCGTTCGGCAGAGCTCAGTGAGTTCCAACGTGGAACCATCGTTGGATGTCACCTATGCGGTAAGTCCGTGCGTGACATTTCCAGCCTTCTTCAGATACCCAAGTCAACAGTAGGCGATATCATTATGAAATGGAAGACCCGGGGATCAACAACGAACCGGTAGACCCAAGAAACTAACGGACAGAGAAGCAACAACCCGAAGTCCTCGGCGGAAAAAATTGCCACAGAGTTTCGAAATGCCTCTGCAAATGATGCCAGTACCATGACAATTCGTCGGGAACTGCACACGATGGGATTCCATGGCCGTGCTGCTGCCCACAAGCCCCACATCAGCAGGGTCAACGCCAAGCGACGTCTGGAGTGGTGCAAAGCCCACAGAAACTGGACAATGGACCAATGGAAACGTGTAATGTGGACAGACGAATCTCGCTACACACTCTGGCAATCCGATGGACGAGTTTGGGTTTGGCGCATACCTGGAGAACGCTTCTTACCTGAGTGCACAGAGCCCACAGTCAAGTTCGGAGGAGGAGGAGTCATGGTGTGGGGCTCATTTTCATGGTATGGACTGGGCCAGCTCGTTCCTGTGCAAGGAATCATGAACTCCGACTGTTATCTGAATGTTTTGGACAACTGTGCACTTCCAACGTTGTGGCAATTTTTCGGAAACGGGCCATTTCTCTACCAACACGACAATGCTCCGTGCCACAAAGCGAGGCGTGTACAGCAGTGGTTTGCGGACTCAGGGGTCGAAGAAATGGGTTGGCCGGCACAAAGTCCTGACCTCAATCCTATAGAGAGTCTGTGGGATGAATTGGAAAGACGCTTGCGGGCCAGATCACATCGGCCAACTTCTGTACCTGAACTGATTCTCGCTCTTCGGGAGGAATGGAGGAACATTCCGGAAAGTACCTACCAACATTTGGTGGAAAGTCTTCCCCGAAGGGTGGAAGCTGTGATTCGGGCAAAGGGATGTGCAACGCCCTATTGATTTCCATGAAATCGTGGCTAGAGCGCAAACGTGCATGTGTTCGGATATTTGTGATCATATAGTGTATGTGATTTGCTATCTGCACATGACATACAGAAAAGCATCTCCAGAAATGGATAGGTGGCGCTGTATACCAGCGCCAGAGGTCAGCATCAGTCTTCCTCATTAAGCCTTGCAATGTTGTATGTTATACAGATGGCGAGTTTGTGGGTATGCACCTTGTGTACGGATTAGCTGAATGTAATGGAAGAGCCACTGTACTAAAGTATTGGGAAAGGTGCCCAACCAGACATTTACCACATAACCGAAAGTTTGGATGTTTGCATCAGAACTAGATCTGTTCCAATATTGTGCTGTCACAATTGATCCAAACCCCCGTCATGAAAGATGTTGCATGCTGCGGATAGTAATCCAGGCACCAGCATATGTGCAATTGCCACTGCAATGGGAGCATCTTAAGGCGGTATTGTGGTGCATTGTGTATCTCATCCTTGCATCCATTTCTTCTGCATTGCATCCAGTTACTGCAGTGCGGTGTTCTCTTCCTCCCTTCCCCTTTCCGATTGAAACGGATTACAGTCGAACTCTAATAACTCAAACTCTGATAACTCAAATTCCCGGTTAACTCAAACGATATTCTAAGTCCCATCCCCCAGAGCATTTAATTCAATAGAAAATTCACTCATTAACTCAAACAAATTTTTTAATAAATCCCGGATAACTCAAAGTAATTTTGGTTTTAGTGAATACATATTCCTAAATTTAAGCAAAACCTGTCTTAAAAAAAACAAGCTTTGCCTGTTGAAACTTTATTTCATTTTTCAACTTTAATTTTTACGTCCACATGACAAAGAAAACGATGCAGCAACCCATTCTTTCACAGTCGCTGGCACCCACTGTGAAAATCAATACTTAGCGGGAACACACAATTGCGAATCGAACTTGTTGATTGCGATCGTTCAATGGGAGAATATTTAGACGTAATTGATGATGATTGGACGTTCATTTTTAGAGGAGGCGTTTATGTTGACCATACAGTTCATTGCATGAATGATGGCAAACGAGTTTTTAAAAGCAGTCGTACACTTCTGATTGGATGTCACCATTTTGATTTCGAAACTTCACTGTCTCATTGCCTTTGTCGATGTAAAAGTAACGGAAATTTGAGAAAAAAGTCAATTCTCTGTAAAGCTTCAAATATAAAACATTTATACATATATCTTAAATGGCATCAGATGAAAAATAAATGGGCAAAAATCGTCAAGAGATGCCTTTGGAAGATTTTTACAAACCAGAAGTAGAATTGGGATGCCATGCCGAAACAGCATTGGAATTGATTTCATGTTGGAACGGACCATATTTTACTGGGTCCGTACTGTATTTGTATATGGATCTCATTAAAACAAATCAAATTCATAGAAATATTGTATCATGTAATCTTTATAGTGGTCATGTAGCCTTGTTTTCAACTTACTGGTTAACTCCAAAACCTGATAAGTCAAAATTTTTTTGTGGTCCGCGACGATTTGAGTTATCAGGGTTCGACTGTATATACAAGATGGGACAATGAAGTTTGGTGAATGGACTTTGAACCAACAGACATTTACATACGTCACAAAACAATATTATTTTCTTTCAAATTAATCTCCACTGATTGAAACCCACTTCTGTTATTATTTTTTTTTTTTTAGATACCAAACAGCTTCTGCAAGAAGCAAAACTAGCAATGAAAAAGAGCAAAAGAAAAGATTATTATGAAATTTTGGGTCTAGATCACAACGCAAATGATGATGAAATTAGGAAAGCCTATCGGAAGCGAGCGCTGGTACATCATCCAGGTATGTTTTGCATCTGTCTTCATAAAAACATTTATTGCATTTGTATTCAGTCAGTATTTTTATTGTGTGCATGCATGCATGCATTCCTGTTGAGAGGTTGCACGTGACACACCCCTCACTGCAATTACTGTGCACAGGTGGTGGTTTGGTGGACTGCACAGCACATAGACTACACTTCCCTGCTTGCATTTATAAAAAAATTGTTGAGAATTCTTGCCAAAAGGGACAAAATGCATGCCCATTGGATACCACAATGGTAGAGAGAGATGAAGTAGGTTTTCATAGAATTCCTTGCTTCATAAAGGAGCAATGTAAGATGAGCAAGGAGAGGCTTGGCTGGCAAAGATAAATGGCCTGATTTAAACATGGGATATGTTGATTTGGCAGAATTCATTTCATCCCAGGCATGTTTAAGTTCAATTAATCAATCTTGCCAATAATCAATGAGATTATATAAATTCTGGTTTGATATTTTACTGTTTAAAACATTTAAAGAATAACTTATTTTTATAAGTAAAATTCTTTGTCCATTGCTGAGAATCTTTAAAAAATATATCATGATTTTACCAGCCATTATACTCTGTCCAACGAAAGAAAAACTGGGCGTGTCTAATTAAATTTCCAATTTCTATTGTTAGACATTGTTGCTAAGTAAAATTAACAATGTTTAACAATTGAAATTGGAAATTTAACTGGACACGCCCAGTTTTTCTTTTGTTGAACAGAGTATAATAAAGTACAGCCGAACTTCGATATCTCGAATTTCACGGGAGCGGAAAAAAATTTGAGATAAAGAGGTTTCGAGATATGGGAGGGTTACTTGTAATCATGATTTTAAGTTAATAAAGTACTGTGAGAGTACAGAGAACAATAGGAGATAAAATGGTACATCTCTAGAGAGTTATGTTATGTCCATGTGGCACCACAAGCGTCAAAAATGCAACAGAGTGAAAAAAATTTTCGTGAATTTGTTTTTTGGAATGCACAAGAATCGCTTTCTCTGCGCATTCTTTAATGGAAGTAGCGTCAAATTCTTTTTGTTTTTGTATGAAAAATTTCTAATAAAAAAATCTTAAATATTTTCCATTTCGCTGGCACATGAAGTCAAAATTCGACCTAGTGAGGTTTTCATATCAAGGTTTGACTGTAGTTCAATGTTTGCATGCTCGATGTTTGGTCGCAAGTTAATGTCTCAGTTCAATTCATTTGCACTCCTTAATTTTTTTGTATAGCCATTGTAGTTTTCTTTAGAAAGGCTAGCAGTGTTGAAGCCGACGCAATCTAAACAAGCCATGGCACTGTTTTTGTGATATCATGTAAACAGGTGGATTTTGTGACGTCGTGCAAAAAGAAATTTAAAAACAAAATAAGGATATCTAAAATTTAAAATAAAATGATTTATTAAAGTAAATGACCAGTGTTTGGCAGTAATGCATTTTATTATTCTGTATTTATTTATCTAAAATATAAAATTCACGTTTCAAAATATCCCATCGGTTTTCGTGATGTTTCAACAATAGAGGTGGCGTAGTGCCATGGCTTTGTATAGATCGTGTCGGCTTCGGCAGTGTAGCCCTGAAAGAATTTTGTTTGAATCTTCCAAGTGCTCGATCCAGCCTATACATGGTATGCCATCATGAAGATTGTGAATAGTGTCTTTGCATTACCATGGAAACCAAGTGCTCGTGCAACCTTCCAATTAAGCTTAATTTCTGACCATATTCCATGTGTTTATTTGTACACTTGAAAAAGATCCTGCTGAGCTGACTGCTTTCAAATTTTTATGTTCGTGAATTTCATGTATATTCAAATTTCATTAAAACTAGGCTTTTTTACCTTTAAAATGTTTAAATTCTGGATGAATAAAAAGAGGCTTCCTCTGAATTGTACATCTCTTAAATTTTATTAAAATACAAGGTATGATGAAAAAGTTCTGGGACTGAAATTTTTTTCCCCCTCTTGTTATATTTAAATTTCACATTAATGCCGCACATCAGTCTCTTATTTAAGCTTTTTTCTATGTTCTCGTTAAGTTTTGTGCTGATAGACCTGCAGCACTTTATGTAGCAATAGAATTTTCACATCTGCGGTGTTCGTTGCCTCTTTTACAATGTTATTCAAGTTCAATGCTCTTTAATGTCAGCCATTTTTTTTCAAAGTACAAAAATTGCAGATGTGAAAATTCTGAGGGAGTATAGATGTGTGCATCTGTGTAGGTGCTGTCTTTTATCAACATGAAACTTAATGAGAATATAGAAAAAGGTTCAAATAAAACCTTTATATGCAGCGATAATTTGATATTTAAATATAACAAGAGGGGGAAAAAAATTTCAGTCCCAGAACTTTTTAATCACACCTTGCATTTTATTATGGAAAGTTAATTTCACATTTTTTTTATATTGTTTGTTTTGGACAGTCAGTACGTACAAACCATTTCATGAAGAACTGACCGTTTAGGTACCATAGGCCTACAAAGATGGTCCGTATGTTAGTCTAATATATGATCTTTAATATTTTGAGAATTCACAGGATGTCGTAAATTGTTTTTCTTATCATACAAGTAGGATACCTGGGAACTAACAGGTTTTGAAGAATTATGCTTCTTTTTAATAAGAAAGTTTGTTTTAATTGCATTCTTGTTCATAAAAATGGATTTAAAAAAAAATTTAAGGAAAATATTGAAGCGGCAACATCTAAATCATTGAAATGTGGTGAGTGTTTGGATCAAATCAGAGTTTTCCCATTTATTCCTAAACAATTATTAAATCTCCATTATCATGCACGGCAAATCAAAAGAGCAAAAAATCTAAAATATTTATGGTTTGTGTCTGATGCGATCTATTTAAAAAAGGACAGTTCTTCGCAACCGTTTAGATTTACATCAAAAGAAGAATTGGACAAGTGCACTTTTGAATAATGGATAACAAGATTTCAATTTTACTATGGAATGTGAGAAGTATTTATAATAAGATTTTAGATGTGAAGGATTTTTTATTCCACCTTGAAACTAATTTGGAAATTATGGTCTTGATTGAAACTTGGGAGAATGTGAATAATCCTCTTCCGCATTTTTCAAGTTTTGACCATTTTTCTGTACATCGTAATCAAAAAAGAGGTGGTGGTGTGGCAGTTTATTTGTCGTCTTGCTTTGTTTCAGCCCAGACCAAGATTCTGCATACCCAAACAGAAGATCATCTTGAAATGATTATTATTTCAGTGCCTAACTTTGCAACAATTATGGGTCTTTATCGGCCTCCAGCCGGTGATTTTGACCGATTTTTGAAGGATTTGGAATTGTTACTTTTTAAGTTTTGTAGAAGTGACAACAGACTGATCTTGATGGGAGACTTCAATGTACATTTCAATGATGAATTGGATGTTAGTGCTAGAGAAATTTGTGACCTCTTGGCTGTGTTTGGTTGTAAACAATATAATGCTGAGCCTTCTTTCGTTGATCCTTCAAAGGATTATGTTATTGATAATGTTTTTTCTAACTTCAGATTCACAACTTATACTGTCTTTTCGGATATTTCAGATCATCTTCCTCTAATTATGAGAGGAGAAATTAATATTGTGAAACATTCGAACAATCAGACCATTATTAGGAGAAGACTGGACTCTTATTCGCTGACACTTTTGAGAATTTTTCTAAGATTAACTGATTGGACTGATGTTTATAATACAGAGGATGTTAATGAATTGGTGTGTAAGTTTTATGCTATACTTTTTGATCGAATTGATGGAGCATGTCCTTGGCATAAAATCAAGATTAGAAAAAGAAAGAATGCTCTTTGGTTTGATCATAATTTGAAAATGGAGAAAGATAAAAAGATTGAACTATATAAAATTTTTAAAAGAACTAGAAATATTAATGATAGGAGGAACTATGTTATTCAAAGAAACAAATTTAATGCTATGATTAGAAATACTAGAAAGAAATATTTTCTTACACAAATTGAAACCAATAAGGTTGATTTATGGAAATTGGCTGATGAAATTGTCGGCAAAAAAGATCACTGTAGAAATAATGTTAATATTCATTCGCAATCTATGGCTACTACCAATGATTTTAATGAGTTTTTCTCAGTCGGAATAGCTGAGGTTGCGAAGAATATTTCTCAAAATGAAGATCAATTTAGATTGTTTGATAAAAGAGTGATAGGGAATATTTTATTATCTGATTTTGCAGAAAATGAAGTTATTGTAGCAGCAGCTAAAGTTCCATTTAGGTCCTCTCCTGGACTTGATGGTATTTCACCAAAGATTTTATATTCAATTGTTGATATTGTAGCTCCGGTATTGGTTTTTATTTACAACTTAAGTATTGTACAGGGGATTTTTCCCGTATTATGGAAACAGACAAAAATTGTTCCTATTTTTAAAGCTGGAGATAGACGTAATCCCTCAAATTATAGGCCTATTTCATTAATTAATATTTTTGCTAAAATTTTTGAAAGGCTGATTTATGAGAGAATGGCTAAATTTTTTGATGTAAACAAAGTTATTGTTGATAATCAATTTGGATTTCGTAAAGTTAAAAATACTGAGAAATGCTTAATTAGCTTATGGAATTCCATCTTGAGGGAAAATGATCAAGATAAAACTGTGGTTCTTTTATTGTTAGATCTTTTTAAAGCTTTTGATATGGTAGATCCAAATATCTTATTAATAAAGCTTGAGCACTATGGTATCAGGGGCAAGCTATTGGAGTGGTTTAACAGCTATTTATTTGAAAGACCTTGTGTCACCTTTTTTGAGGGTGTTTCTTCTCAACAAGCTGTTAAATCTCTTGGAGTCCCACAGGGCTCAGTTTTAGGACCATTGTTATTCTTGATAATGATTAATGATTTATCTATGATTGAACCGAACTGTCCTGTCTTTTTATTTGCTGATGATACTAGTGCTTTAACTTCTTCTGGTTCACCTGAACGTGCTATTTTAAATATGCAACTTTTTTTGAATAAACTGAAAATCTGGATGGATATTAATAAGTTAAAAGTTAATGTTAAAAAAACTAAATGTTTATTTATTTGTCCTAGAAAACATATTTTAATCGAAAATTTGATTTATGAAGGCGAAAATATTGATTATGTCGATAATTTTCAACTTTTGGGTGTGAAGATCCAAAAAGATCTCAAATGGGTTTCACATGTGAATTTTGTTGTGGGAAAAATAACCAAAATTATATATCAGATGTGGCGGCTGAAACCTTTTTTGAATGAAAAGTATATGAAACATATTTATTGTACTTATTTGCAACCACATTTGATATATGCTTTACCACTATGGGGAAATTGTGGCTTAGGGCCTCGTGATAGACTACTAAAATTACAAAAATGGGCTCTTAGAATTGCTTGTGGTATTCAGAGGTGTGATCATGTCTCTGATAAATTTTATGAATTGAGAATTTTAAAAATTTTTGATCTTTTTAAATATCGTTCTCTTGTATTTTTGAATTCTTTAGTTTTATCTAAGGATTGTAATTTTATTTTTAAAAATGGGAGAACAGGTTATGTTTTAGAAACTCGATATTGTAAGAAGAACTCTACGAAACTCTCATTCTTTTATTTTATTAATAATCTTTTTAATGATTTACCTAATGATATTAGAAAAATTGTTGGATCTACTAATTTTTTAAAGAATTTACATGAATTTTTTTATTCTTAGCTTTTGATTTTTTTTTTTTTTTTTTGTAATTTTAATCTTTTGATCCTTTTTGTAACCTTTGGTGTAGACGACATGAAAAAAAGCCCTAGGCTTATTGCCGTCTTATTTTAAATAAATAAATAAATAAATAAATAAATAAATGGTTTTTGAATTTAAGCATGATAATTAACCCCTTGGCTATAATCACGAGTCTGACTCGTTGTCTGGTTCAAGTGCCTTATCGCTAGACCAAGATTCTGACTCGTTCTGAAGTTTCAGTTTCCACTGCCGTTTTCTTTTTTTATTTTAACAAGAGATGGCGATTGTTTACCACTCTGTATCTCTTTCTCTTTCATGTACACTTTATAGTTTTTAAAAATCTTCAATAGGTGGCACAAAAATCGAAAAGAATTTAATGCTTGTCATTCTTGTTTCGAACTTCGCCATGTGCAGTCTGAGATTGAAAGATATTTATGCAAAAGTAATGATTCAGAAACGGATTAGGATCAAATCCCCGACCTTTAGATGTGTTTTCTGTAATTTTACCAGACACATTTTGGGAAATGATTTCTTCCGAAACTAATAAATACACCAAACAATGTTTCGAAAGCCAAACGTATAAACAGAAAACATATGACGATTATGTAAACGTTATCATACTTACTCTGACTACTAAAAAATGTAAACTATAATGTCTAATTAATATGCTGTAAAAATTTCATACAAATATCTTAATAAATAGTGGGGGGGGGGGTTTTCATGTTGTTTATTGCACTGTCTATCGAAGAATTTTTCCTCCATTTAAATAGAAACTTCTGACCTTGCGAACTCAAGGTCAAATCAGAGCACAAGGGGTTAAAGTACATCTCTGTACACTTACCTACAGCTGGTGCTATCCCTAGTGTGCAACCTTTATGGCATGTGTAGGAAATAATGCTCAGAAGGTCTGCAGATACAGGTCCTTATTTGTTGGAATGGGAACTGCTTCTCTGTGTTCTTTCCCAGCCCCATTCTGTTGTCAATAAGTCGTTTCCCAACAATTTCTGAGCTTGCTGATAGGTCCGATAAGAATGATACTGAAGAGCAGCTTCTGTTGAAGTTACCGTAAATATTCTACTATAATGCGAAAAATTTTGACCTGAAAAACCACCTAAATTTGTGGGATCGCATTATACAAGAGGGAAAAATTAGTGCTACAACAGCTGGGGAGGGGCGAGGGTCTGACGAACTTCAAACGAAATTAGTGTATAACATTGAATATATTGGTATATTATAGTGCATTATACAATATATATGGTACATTAATTCGCTTTTTATCTCAATTTCCCGTCCATTTTTACGTTGCCAAAAGCTAACGGGGGGGGGGGGGGGG
>JAHWFO010061024.1:172165-212090 GCA_023313115.1 Rhysida immarginata | reverse complement strand
GGGATAACTTCGATCTGATGAATTTCAAACGAAAACTAGCATAAAATATTTAATATACTGGTACATTACAGTACATATGTATATCATACAATTTAAGCAATATACATTGCATTAAATTGCTTTTTTTCTCAATTTCCCATCCACTTTTCCATCACCAAAAGTTAACTTGGAGGAGGGAGAAGGTGATTTCAAATGAACTTCGATCTGATGAATTTCAAACGAAAACTAGCACATAATATTTAATATACTGGCATGTTACAGTATATTATGTAGTATATAGGATATATAGCTCATTAATTCCCTTTTTTTTTCTCAATTTTTCATACCCAAAAGCTAATGCAAAAGTGAATTCTCAAAAACAAGAAGGCGGCCATTGGCGAAAAAAAACAGTGATCACGTTTTTTTTTTGTTGTTTTTTTTTTGAGTATTCTCTCTTGCTGCCATTTATTGATAATAATTGAACAATATAGGCATGAATTTAAATAAATTTGTAACAATAAAGGTGAAAAATGAAGTAAATTTCCGTTCAGTAAAATTTTTAACAGCCACTGTCCTGTCTCCTGAAATTGTCTAAAAACGTTTTCTAAAGTTCAAACGAGTATTTATGCATGAATACATAATATGTACAGTAAACTCCCGATTATCCACGAGCGGATGACCCGCGCGTGGTACGAAAAGTGATAAAATACGTACTAAAAAGTTAGACCGAACTGACAAGTTTTTTTTAGTGAAAAACTATGAAGAAGTCTACATTTGATGAACTAGATACGGCTTTGGCGGAGTGGTTAGCTCAGGTGCGAAGTGAGGGAACTCCCGTAAACGGACCGTAGGCTAAGGCAAAAGTATTTTTTGATTTGTTAGGCATGGAAGGCAAATTTGATGCATCATCCGGCTGGTTAACTCGTTTTAAGCAGCGTCATGGAATTCGTGAGATTGGAATTCATGGGGAAAAACTTAGTGGCGACCAGCAATCAGCGGACGATTTTCAACAGGAATTTGAAGCATTAGTGTCAAAAGAGAAGTTATCATTTGAACAAATTTATAATGCTGACGAGTCTGGACTCTTTTGGAAATGCCTTCCCGCCCGCACGTTAGCATTTGAATGTGAACGTCAAGCGCCTGGACACAAAAGTAGCAAAGAAAGATACACCATCATGTCGTGCAGTAATGCTACAGGTAGTCATAAGCTTAGGCTTGCTGTCATTGGAAAGGCTAAAAAACCGCGGTCGTTTAAAGGCACTAGAGCAGAAAATTTGCCGGTTGATTATTTCAATCAAAAAAGAGGATGGATGGATCAATCAATATTTAAACAATGGTTCGATAAGATCTTTGTTGTTGAAGTGCGAAAACACCTCAAAGCAAAAAAATTGCCAGAAAAGGCGGTGCTGTTGATCGACAACGCACCTTCTCATCCCAGTACAAGTGTGCTTAAGTCTTCTGATGGCAAATTTTTTGCAATGTTTCTCCCCCCTAATGTTACTGCTCTAATTCAACCGATGGACCAAGGAGTGATTGCGTCAATGAAGAGACAATACCGCAGCAAACTTCTAATGACCAAAATTGAAGAAGATTGTGATCTTAAACAGTTTTGGAAAGAATACACAATCTTGGATAGCATCAACGATATTGCGTCTGCATGGGACTCAGTAAAACAACCAACCCTCATTAAGTCATGGAGGAAAATCTTCCCCAAAATTGAAGAAAAAGTCGAACTAAATGAAGACAACAATGACAAGGGTGAGGAGGATGTGGACATGCCTACTGCAACGCTGGCCGAGTTAGTAAAAACTGTTCCTGGTGGTGAGAACGTCTACGATGAGAACATTAAAGAGTGGTTGGAGTGTGACGCCAACGATCCCGGCTTTGAAAGGTTGTCGGATGAGGAAATCGTTCAAAAAGCAATGGGTGAGGTTCAGAGTGAAGAAGAGCGGCAAAGCGAGAGCGAAGAAGAAGATGCTTATGCACAGGCGCGGATGACACACGAAGAGGCTTTACAACACGTCGACGGACTGCTCCATTATTTAGAGGAACAAGACGAAGACGCGCAGTTGGCTGAAAAACTTATGCTATGCAAAATTCAATCGCGGATCAAGCAAAAATGTTTCCAAAGCAAGAAACAAAAACAAGTGACTGACTTTTTTAAGAGGTAAGATTATTTTACGTCTTACTGTATGGTAATACTGTATTAAATAAACTGATTTTTCATGTTATAATTGTTTTCTCTTTTATTCTCTTCCATTTTCAACATTTTTGCGGATTATCCGCGATTTTCGTTATCTGCGGTAGCTGCGCCACCCAATTGCGCGGATAATCGGGAGTTTACTGTACTTTAATAATTTCAAAAAATGAACATACAATAAAAGTACACGTAATCTACCGTAACTATCGTTTTTGTCTTCTTAAAAATTAAATAACCTTTTATTAATAAACTTATTTTTATTATAAACTTTTATAATAAACCACCATCTATACTGTATTGGTTACCGTACACATCATCGAATCTCACCTTCATCGAATCGGCAAACCTCACTTCGTCGAACCACATATCATCGAATAGTTTTAAAAATATAATCCATGGAATAGGGGAATTTTTTTTCTACCATTCTACCAAACCTCCACAGGGTAGTTGTTAACAAGAGGTTGTTTTTTTTTTGTTAATTTATTAACTGAATAAAGGGAAACATCTATTTTTAAAAATATCTGAACAAATATTTTTGAAATTACATATACTGTTAAAACTACATGTCTGTAAGTTAAACAATGTCAACAAAATCAAAAGACAGAATAATTGCACTTTTAAAATTGTTTTTTTTTTAAATAAAATTTTTATTTGAATTTTTTAGTTGGATCTGAATTCTTTTATTTCAGTTCACAATAACAGGGTGACTAGCGACCGGAAAAAGTCAGGGAATTTTACAAAAAATAAGAGAATTTTACAAAATCAGAAAAAAATGTGAAAAAGGAACGAAAAATTTGAAAAATATCAATAATGTTCTATCAAGATAGTTTGTATTTTTATTTGCTGTTCGGTCTCCACCTCAGAGGAGAGCCATTCGTGAGAGAGAGGCACAGATCAGAGCGGTGTTTGAAGATCGTGCTAACCGGAGTGTCTCAGCCTATCTTCGAGGCATGGCCAGATTTTCTATTGTAAGAATTAAAATAATAAATAAAACATTGTGCAATATGAAATGATTTGTTTTTGTGGTATTACATGTATTTATTAAATAATAAAAGTAAATTTTTATTAACGGGAAAAACGAAAATTTATTAACAAATAAACTCGCACATGCTGTTTTGCGTTTTTACCGCTTAGTGCGCTACTTCATGGCATAGGTAATGAATTGTCTGCGTTACTGTGTGTAGTTTTTTTCAGTTTTAATTATGTTTTATCGATTTACAGCTTTTTTGATAAATAAAACGTAATTTTCGATCATTAATATAATTTTCCATATCAATAAAATATAGCAGGGTTCGTACGGATCATGGAAAACCTGGAAAGTCCTGGAAAATCGAAAAAAAAATTCCAGGCCTAGAAAAGTCATGGAATTTTATCTTTGATCAAGAGCACGAACCCTATATAGTTTCATTTAAAAAACAGTTTTATAATGAAAAATAATTCAAAAAACGTAGTTCCACATCAATATAAGTCATATTGCCCTCCTCCAACCATCCCCGTGGGCCGTGGTTTTTCGATGAAGTGGGCTGTACCGACTGTATTAAGGAACTTTTTGAAGAATCAGGTGATAATGAATCGGATTTTGAAGTTTTTTAATTGTATACATCCAGGTTATTCATTTTTCAAATTGTAAAAATAGAGATTTTTTGATGTACATTCTTGCATATTTTATTTCTCCTAAGTCAGCGACAAATCAAAAAATGGGGATCGCATTATACAAGAGGGTAAAATTTTTACTGTTTTTTTGGACTCTGAAAACTGGATCGCATTATAGTAGAATACTTATGGTAATACACCATATAGTAGTAGAACTAGTTTCATGCCAGTCTCTGCAATTTATCTAGGTTCAACTTGTAGTTCTACATTATTTGGAAGAAGTTTCAGGAACTTCAGTTTGCCCTGTTTAAAGAAAGCTGAAGTAATATCACATCCACTAAAGGCATGAAGGAAAAGGATGTTTTTTGTTACAGCTGAGTTTACTTTAAGGGAACGGTGTGTACATTTTGTCTCCAGTATTCCCTTTCCCTTCTTTCCAATACAATGTTTTTGGAATCAGCTAAACCAGTAAGAATAACTAACATCTTCATCTACAATGGTCACCAAGTCCCATTTAAAAGATGCCTGAACAGCTGTTCCAACTGTCAGAGCATCAGCATATTCCTCAGCTTGTAAAATATGGATTTCTTCCTTCAGAAATCTATCCCTGAGCAGTGTGATACACCAGCTCTTGTTCTTATTGGCAGAAACACGTTTTTGGTTGTCACAGCAGGCATTGTTTCATCAAATATTATCTCTGGTGACTTCTATGTTAACCAACCGTGAAGCTGGATACTTCTATGTTAACCGTGACTTTTATGTTAACCACTTTAGTGTAATATCTATGAAGAAGCAAATACAGGGCTGTATGCTAAAGTGAAATTATAGCATTGCCAACAATGCATGACACATCAGGGCATTATCCTTAATGAAAGCAATCTGATATCATTCTCATCACAACCTAATAGATTTTATTGATGCTTAATTCCTCTCAGGTTTTCTTAGCTGCTTGATCCATATGTAATCATAATGCTTTCTTTAACGACTTCTTTAATCATCTGTGCAAGAAATTGTAGCAAAGCAGTTATCATATTTATTTTCCACTGTTGCCAATTCCTGTTGTCGGGTTAAGGTGAAACGGAAATTTTGTGCATCAGAATCTAATCCATCACCAGAGTTTGGGATGAATTATTATAATAAAATTATTAATTATTTAAAATCTAAGAAAATGTTGGCATTTACAATTGGAAATTGTGAAAACACAAATATTTGATGTGTGATGTAGATATTTAATGAAATAACTATTATTTTATCAATCATTGCCTCCAGCTATGAATGGCTTCAGTTTTTAATTTCTGGGGGAAAAAACATCACTGAATGGAGTTCCTATTATATAGAGGAAGTACTGTATTTGGAAAAAAAAAACCAAACATTTTGAGCACGATCCATTTCTCCAAAGTGGTGGCACGATCCAGGGTCGTAGAGGGGTTCAGAATGAATATGGAGACAGTTTTAAGAACACATTAAAATTTGTTCCAGCTTTCCCTGATTTTTTCCCTTTTTCTTTCCTTTGTAATTTCTTACTGGCTGGATTATGTTATTCATCTTGGTTTCTTTATCCCATATTTCACTGGATTGAAGATGTCAATTCCAGTGTTAAACTGCAGCATTCCTCTTCCCTCGCCTTAACTTTATATAAATATCACTTAGGAATCCAAGAATGGTCACTTACAAAATTTTAATAAATATAACGTTCTTATATTTTGAAATGATCATTGGTTAAGTTTTTTTTATGACTAATTTATATAATTTTATTACAGATCGCCATGCTAATGCATCTGAAGAAGTTAAGAAAGAAGAGGAGAAAAAATTTAAGGAAGTTGGGGAAGCATATGGTGTCCTTTCAGATCCAAAGAAGCGGTCTCGTTATGATAATGGCTATGATTTAGAAGACATGGATGGTTTTCAGGGTATGGTTCTTTTTCCTGCTTTTTTATTTTTTAAAAAGCTTCTTCATTTATCATATATTGGGTTGTTTGACTATTAATGTCAGATAAATAAACAGTAATAACAGATGAAGAAATGCATATTATTGAGGAAAATAACAGAAAATTTTATCAGCTGAGTGGAAAGATTAAATAGCCGGGTGGACAAAAATTAAAAACAAGTGAAATACTACGCAGTGGTGTGCAGTTCTTCGTGTATTCAGCCAGGCGGTCGCCAAAATCAGCCGGGCACGCCCGTTCAAAAGGGCTTGGGAAGAACCCTGCCTTGGCAGAATACACTGTTCCCAGAGTGATTTTTGTGTAAAACCGCTGATTTGCAGAACGCTGGCATCTTAGTGGTCTAAGAAACCACTTATGACATGAATCACAGCATCCTGGTTAATGAATTATATGCACTTCAAGAAGGGATCCATATGACGAAAATGAGAATGAAATAGGATCTAGGGTGCTCGTGCTCCGTCACGTAGAAGTAAGAGACCCAAACAATTGAAGAGTGGTAGTTGCTTAATATCTGGTGGAAGAAATTCATTCAGCTGACAGCAGTACCATATTTTCGTGAATATACCCAGCACCCCTGTATACCCTGTGAAATTCCAATTTTATGTAAAAAATATTTTGGAAACCCCTGTAAACCCGGCAGGATTTCCAATATACAGGACTCAAAAACACTTCGTGATAATATTATTTAAAGCAGGACATTAATAAATAATTATTTCAAACTAAACTGAAATAAAATGAATAAAAATTGCATTGGCAGTATAAAAATTTACAAGAGAAAGCATAAGAAATGGAAGAAGAGTTTATTTTGTAGGAAAGGAAAAATGAAACAGGATATTCAATACAGAAATTAGCAAACAATGGATCCAGCAGACTAAATAAGCAACTGATAAATAAAAGCAAACTAGCACCCCTTTATACATGATGGGTATAAAAATGAGCACCCCCCCCCCCTTTATTTTAGTAACCGAAGCAGATATGTCAATTTTGATGAATCCAATGAATAGGAAGTGGTGAGTGGCCTATCCCATGGTGTACTTTTCATCATCCCAAATAGTTCATCTTCTTGCTTTCCATCTCGCGTCATTCATGTAAAAAATATTTTGCAAACCTCGCACCCCCTTTTGCAGATGTAAAAAAGTGTATAACCTGCGGGGTATATTCGCAAAAATACGGCCACTTCAGCTGAGATTGTTTGGCCATACATACTGAGTGTCTACTTTTTTTGCCCTAGAATGCCAAGTTGTAATTAAGGTTATCTTAAACTGTACTTTATTTAATTTGGCTTAGTTATCTTGAAATTTTCTTCCTTTAAAGCTGGTAATTGAGGGGGGGGGGGTATTCTGAATATAAAGTGTATTTTGTCGATATTTTTAATGCGTTATTCCAATAACTTCATAAAAGCCTTAGGCAAGTTGGTATTTTTTTATTTAATAGGGAAACGTCGCCGATATCATTAGTGAATTTGGCCTCCATAAACTGAATGATTAGCGTAATTTTTACGTATTATGTCAAGGAGAAGTGCAGTACCTTTTTTTACACCGTTCTGATTCGATTTTTAACAAAGCAGGATTTTTTATTGTACATCATGTTTGTTTATAATAAATTAAAGTTATATTTATAGTGTTTGCGCTTTGTGGCATACATAGAGAGGTTATTGATCTCTGCAATAAAAAAGCTTATCCCCATGAAAACTACAAAAATACCCCATAATAAGATGTGATGCACATATGAGGACGTTCTGAAAAGTTTTGCCTCCTATGCGTTAGCTACAGCAATTTGTGAGACGTGGGGGGGGGGGGCGCATGGTCTGGAAGAGAAACTACTATTCCACATAAATGAATTTATAAAATTAAAAACCCGTATGTACATTTGAGATCTGTCTCCTTTTTAATTTTATAAATTCATTTATATGGAATAGTACTTTCTTTTCTTCTGTTGGCGTTAACAGCAAAATAAAAGAAGTGAAGAGAATATTCCAGACTTTCATCAGATGCATAGCTCAGGTCAGTATCTTGCCAATTGCTGAAGCTATCACATAGGAGGCAAAACTTCAAAATGCCCTCATAATTAGTCAAAACAAATGTTTATATACAAATGCCTAGAATAAATAAGCATTTCCTTAATAGATAAAAAAAAAAAATTATATATGAATCAATCCCACCGAGTGTCGAAAATCTTTTTCTTAAGTCAATCATATTTAGGCTTGTTAGATGAAACATGGCAATTCTGTTTGCAATTCGAATTACACGTGCGTAATTTTGTATGCTCCCATATATAAGATGCGTCTCCCTATTACAAAACTAGTTAGTTGGAAGAACGTAATGCCACGTGGAGGTGATTGGGTACCATTTCAGCAGTGTTTCAATTCGAGGAATTGCAGGCAGTTTTAGAGATCCCAAAATCGACAATAGTCAATGTGATTCGAAGATGGAAAACTAGTGGCTTAACTACTGCAAACTCGCATCACCAGCAGGCCCCATAAACTGACGGGTCGGGCTCTGAGAACATGGAGACGGATGGTCGGAAAAATCAAGCCAGTCTTCTGCAGCTGATCTAACATCTGAAGTTGAAAACACCACCGAACTTTGTGTTTGCACTAAAACTATCCGAAACTTCTGCATTCATTAGGTTTTCATAGTAGAGAAGCTCTACACAAACTTTAAATTACTCCTTACATTCAATGGAATCAAGCCAAAAACTGTGGACACAACTATAGAAAGAAAAATAACTCCAAAACCACTATTCCACATAATAAACTTTAAAGTTTATTATGTGGAATAGTGGTTTTGGAGTTATTTTTCTTTCTATACTCCTTACATTATTCAAAAGGTTAATAATACAAACATCTAATCCATGGTACATCCATCTTGAAACGTTGATTTATAATACCATCCTGTCTTTTCTTGTTTTTTTGTTGTTTTTCTTTTAATTTCTTGTCATTAGAGGGCATCTCTGGTCGTCCTCAATCAGGTTCACGAGTTTTTAAAATTACAGGAAAAAATTCTGTAAGAGAAAAATATTCAAAAACGAATGTTCATATATGTGGAAACTTTATTTCTAAAACTGAGGAGATTATGCTGCGAATTCTGCTTGGTTCTTACTGTCAATGACCAACGAAGAACGTCGAATTTAGATAACCCATGAATTCTGATTGGCTCTCACTAGAGAACCTCACGAAGTGATAATAAAGAGTTGAACCAAAACTAGTATAGTAACTCCTATATCCAATATTTTATCAGTTATAAAAAAAATTACGTGCCAAGGTTCATATTCAAAAATTTTATAGGTACATTAAATAACCATATATGGGAATGCAGAAGAAATTCCCCAAATAGTCAAATAATTTTAAAACAAAGGTGCTAGAGTCATAAAAGTCATATCTACGTATAAGAAAGTGCTCATGCCAGACTGAATAAAAGTATCCCCAGCACCCCTAGTGCTGAGAAGTTATGAAAACGGACTTCGGAAGCATGACAGTAATCTGGCAAGTATGCACCTGTGAACCAATTTTTGATAATTTTCTTGGTTACTTTTTCTGAACCAGAGTTTTCATTTTGAACATTTTCTTGGACCCTTGACCTAATGTCTTATCTGCTTTGCGACTATCGTAGGCAAAAGCAAATTGGCATCAGCAATTATGCAGAGTTGAATTTGTTTAGCTATGAGCCATCATGAGTGCTGACTGAAAATTACCTTGATATCTTTTTCTCCCTTTGTTTTGAGCACCCTGAAATGTTGAAATTAGTGATTTTGTTTAATTTTATATAAATCTTTGTGTCCAGTTAAATTTCCGATTTCAATTGTTAGATGTTGCGGCAAAGTAAAATTAACAACGTCTAAGCCCTTGTCTATTCCTTTCTATAATTCTTCCCTCTTCCTGCCTATCTTAACAGTTTTTTCCACATTCTTTATGTTCAGCTTTTAAAATCTTTCCTTTTTTCAATGTTTTTTTCTATATTCTTTCATAATTTTCTTTTACTATCCACTGCCTACTGTATAATAAACTGCTTGTACAACGCAGCTAAAATCGCAGAATGGCATTTTAGTTCCCAAAATCAACACATCAACTTTCTGGCGCCATCCATCAGTGGTTTCGGTATGGTTTCTTAACTGAGAAACCATGGTTTCGGTTTGTCGGGATTTCTTTAGAAGTAGTTTCTTTTAAGTTGTTATATGTATATTTTATCAAAAATATCTATAATTTTAAGCAATAACTTTTTTTTTATTTATTTATTTTATTTTTTTACTTAGTTAATGGGATCCAATAGGTCCATCCGGGACCTGTATGGCTAGAGGCCGACGAGTTAGGTCCCTGGATGGACCTGGATTCACGACTGCTGTAAGATGGTCACAGCAGTCGGAGGGGGGGGGGGGTGATCGTGGTTCAAGGATGGTCACCCATCCAGTGACTAGCCGTGCCTGATGTTACTTAACTTCAGAGGTTGGGTTCAGTGAAAGCCCACCAGGCCACGGCCTCCCCCAAAAGTACTATTCTATAAATAGTATATTCTTTTAAATTATGAAATGTTTTGTATTTAAACATTACCACCAAAGTTAATAAAATAACAAGGATTGCTTATGCGATGCTACCATCTAGCGAGGAAATTTGCAAACAAACTAACTGTGACGTCACTCCTAGACCCGACAAGCGGGCAGCGCAGGAGAAATGCTTGGAATACGCTGTTCTGCTGCCGCGTATAATATAATTTAATAACTACTTAGAAAAGCCAAAACTCGCAACGCATAAAATATTTGACATTTCCAAAAGATAAACGTTGAAAATTTTGGGTGAACAAATTTTAAACGCATTAAAAAATTCAATCTGAAATCATGCCATGATTACACTGAATACAGTGAAGCAGACGTACTTCCAGCGAGATCCTCAATACGACTTGTTAAGTCTACCAGCGGGAGACTACAACCTCGAAAAATTTTAAAGCAGAGTGCTTTAAAATTAAATAATACCGGTACTTAAATTTTTAATATCAGACACTAGCATCGACGTAGCCAAACACGCAAAGTACCCCCTGCTACCATAAGTCAAATAAACGTAGTTTTGAGTGAGCACCTAACCCCTCTCGATGTTTAGGAAAATGAGAACTTTCGTCTGCATTATCTAATTGAATTTAATGCGAAAACTTAAAAGATCTGCACTTTATTTTTATAAGTAGGCTTCGGATTTGCATATAATGCATATTTTTTCCCGATCTAGTAATTCGCTCAAATGATGTTTTTAAGCACTTTTAGCCCCTTTTGGGCCTTCTAGCTTAAGTTTTATTGTACATAAAAATTCATATTTCTGACTTTACCGTATATTTTTGAGGGAATGTTGCTTACAACTACAGTTCATTTTTATCCAAGCATTTGGTGCTGAACAGGTAAGTTTTTACTGCATATTTTGGTGGCTTTTTTTTTTTTTTTAGCGCATATACTGTATTTGCACATACTTTTGCACTTTTAAATGCATTTAAATCCGAACCCTAATTACAAATTAAGTGCAATAACCTGCTACAAGTTTGTGTGGTTCAGTTGATTTTTCCGAATAGATTGGCCATTTATTTTCCAGTAATGTGTTAATTTAAAAGAATCACTAGAGAAAATGTATCATCATAACATTATATTTCATAAATTTATGTTTTTGGATCAACACTTTATTAAGAGTCTTGTCAGTAATTTTTCATTTTTTAAGCATATTTATGTAGGTCCCCTCCTTTTTTTCTTTCCAGTATTGACACTTTCAAGTATTCAATTAAAAACATCATTTGAGTGAATTACTGGCTCGGGAAAATATATGCATTATATGCAAATCCGAAGCCTATTTATAAAAATAAAGTGCACAGATCCTTTAAGTTTTTGCATTAAAAAAAACCTGACATTTTCAGTTTATGAATTAAGCTAATTTTGAATTAATAAAAAGGGTATGAAAAAAATATAAATAACTTATTAATATATCAGATCAAACATATACATAATTATATGTAATATTTTGCAATAATATATAATAAATTTTATCAAAAATTTCAAATAAATAAAAAGATGTTAATTGTTGCTGTGTTCATATGCTTTTCCTTTGAAGCAAGGTCTAGAAGTGATGTCATCTGCACCAGCCAATCACGTCAATTTAACCGCATAAGCAATCCTTGTTATTTTATTATCCTTGATTACCACTAATAACTTAACCAGAGAGTAAAGAAATAACTCCACGAAATCTAGAGCTTTAATCAATCCTAAAGCGCTGTAATCCAGAGCTTTAATCACCATGGGTATACAGCGCCAATTTTAGTTAGTGGGGAAATAGGAAATTACAACAAAAATTGGCGTTTTCTATGGTAAGTGAGGGCCGTTGTAAAGGCAGTTATTATATAGTAGGCAGTGGTCTAACAATATAACTTGAAAATTTAATTGGATAAGCCCAGTTCATCTTTCATTGGACCAAGTATTGGAGAGAAAGAAAGAGGTGGAGGAAACTTATAGTGAAATGAGCATTTAGTGAAAAACTTTTTTTTAAGAATCAAAACAGTAAAACTTTGGATGTTTTGTTTAGGGAGGTGGTTTGATGCTTACAGAATGGCCACGTATTCAAATTTTAAATTTATTGCATTGTACGAGGGTAGCCCAGAAAGTAATGCACCGTAATTTTTTTCTCCGTCCCCAGCAGTGGTACGAATGCGAAACTTGAGATATGCATTCTTTGAAGTTTTCTGAGTGCGCTCGCAAAGTTTCCGTTGCTTCCGACAGATAGCGTACATGCAGCAAAGGAACAACATGACATCTTGTAAGTGATGTACGTTACAAGCAGCGTGTCGTCATTGAATTTCTCACTGCGGAGCAAGAAACTGTTAGAAACAAACGTTCATGTGCAGTTTATGGAGCATCAGCAGTCGACAGAACTACACAGAGGGTGAGGCCATCAGAAAGCGGTTCAGCGGAGCTCCAAGATTTGCCACGGTTGCGTGAACAGAACAAGGACTGGTACTGACAGGGCATACTTGCCCTTGTGTCTCGCTGGAGGAAGGCCATAGAACGGGATTGAGATTGTGGAAAAATAGGGAGTGTAGAAGAAACGTCATTCTCTCGTGTATATAAATTTCATTATGGTCAATAAGTAATTGTTGAAGGAAAAAATTGTGGTGCATTACTTTCTGGGCTACTCTCGTATTGTGAATGGTCACACTTGAAAAGTTTTAAGTTACATAGACTTTCAGATGACTGAAAAATTATTTTCAAAATTTCTCTGCATGTGATAAAAAGGTGAGGCATTTGAATGCTTTGGGCTTCATCTGATAATTTAAGATATGATAAAAAATTATAGATCACTGAGCTGACATTTGGAATTAGTGTGAAAAGGGGTTGATTTGATCAAAATGTTTTTTACAGATAAACAAAATGTTTATTCCATGATATGAAAGAAGTCATTGTTGATTTTTATCTGATTTTTATACAAAAAAAAAAATCAGTTTGAATGCTTTTTACATTAAGTAGCTTATAAGACCACCCCCCTATTACCTTTGAACAGATGCTTCTACCATCATATGATTTCAGAATTTGTATATTCAAATAAGTGTGAACCAATATAAAGTGCTTCTTTCTGGTATAGAGATGCTTAAGTACAATGCCTCGAGGTAAAGAACTATGATATCGGAGAAAGAAATTCGAAAAATCTATTTTTTGTATGGCAATGGAAATTCAGAGAGATACATAGCTATGGCAATAGGAAGATCCAAGACTGCAATATACAACGTTATTAATAAGCAAGATGAATAAGGCACCAAGAAGAGAACGGGAAGAAAACCTCCCCTCTCTCCCAGAGCCTTATAGAGAATTGCGATCCTTACTGTATCCATACCAAGGTCCACTTGTGAATTTGGCAAAGATTTGGATGAAAAAGTGAGCCATGTGACTGTGGAAAGGACTGAGAAAAAATCCTCATGTGGAAACGTCTTAAAATGAAAACTTCCAAAACTCTTGGTAGCGCATAAGGAGGCAAGAATGAACTGGGCCAAAAAAATTGTCCTGGACTAATGGCATCATTTCTTCATTACCTTTCTCATATTCTCTCCCACTTTAGCTATTCCCTAATTTGTCTCAGGCCTGTCTACACCCTTGTCTATAATTCTTCCCGACTCTTTCTTATCAGTTTTTTTCCAAATATTTCCTCTTTTTCAATGTTTTTTCTATATTCTTTCATAATTTTCCTCTTCTGTGTTCATTTTTTGTCCGGCCCTGTATTCTTTAGTTGCAGTTGAACCTGCTTGTGGGAGTGCTGTTGGGGAGTTGCATTTGATCCAGTGCTCTTACATGCAGAGTCTTGTTATTCCTAGGCTCTCGGTATTTCTGTCATTTTGATTTTTTTTTTTTTTTTTGTGTTATCCTGTCGCATTTTTCTCACTGTCCCCCTCCCATTGGTCCTCTTTCTTGTCCTATCCCACCATATCTTCTAATTCTTTTCCAGGTTTTCCATTTGTTCCTGCCTTCTAGCACTCCTTTCATCACTTCAGGATAATTCTCTTTATTCTCCTTGATTTAGAGAATTATCCTCCCTGCTTTGACAAAGGATAGCCTCTATCCAATACGTCAGCCATTATTTTATTTTTTATTACTTTTCTATTATATTCCAGGGTTCTTGTGTCTTGTCCTTCTCTCCTACATCCATCAATTGTTCTGGACTGCAGAATGGCTGTTAGTTGTAATTTCAGACTATAAGAAATTCAACTTGGTCCAGATGGCTGCAAGTGTTATTGGCATGATTTGAGAAGAGAACCCAGAGACTGATACAGTCTACAACTTGGGGGAGGTTCCATCATGTATGGGGTGTAATTGCATTTCATGGGAAAGCAGATTTGCTTATTATCAATAACCAAATGAATTCAGATATACAGGGTGATTTGCATCGAATGTAAAATACTTACAGGGGGTATTATAGAGGTTAAGATAAACACAAAACGTCCTATGAACATGGGTCCGAATTTGAACGATAACTGAGATATGAACAGAAATAAAAATGCAAACACCAAGTTCAACAAGTTAATAACTCAGGTTCCGTAAGGCCTAGATTAATGAAATTTGGAGAAATAACAGGGTACATAAGACTGTGTATACCGTTAAAATTTGATCTAATTCTAACAAGTAGTTTCAGAGTTACTCATTCAACATCATAACACGTGCTCACTTGTGAGTACTAACTAGCACTTGTTACAATTTTGACTGTGTAACTCGGAAACTTCTCGTTGGAATTCAATCAAATTTTAACGGTGTACACAGTCTTATGTACCCTGTTATTCCTCCAAATTTCTTTAATCTAGGCTTTACAGAACCTGAGTTTTTAACTTGTTGAATTTTTAAAAATGCCGCCACCAAGATCAACAAGTTAAAAACTCAGGTTCTGTAAAGCCTAGATTAAAGAAATTTGGAGGAATAACAGGGTACATAAGACTGTGTATACCGTTAAAATTTGATTGAATTCCAACGAGAAGTTTCCGAGTTACACAGTCAAAATTGTAACAAGTGCTAGTTAGTACTCACAAGTGAGCACGTGTTATGATGTTGAATGAGTAACTCGGAAACTACTTGTTAGAATTAGATCAAATTTTAACGGTATACACAGTCTTATGTACCCTGTTATTTCTCCAAATTTCATTAATCTAGGCCTTACGGAACCTGAGTTATTAACTTGTTGAACTTGGTGTTTGCATTTTTATTTCTGTTCATATCTCAGTTATCGTTCAAATTCGGACCCATGTTCATAGGACGTTTTGTGTTTATCTTAACCTCTATAATACCCCCTTTAAGTATTTTACATTTGATGTAAATCACCCTGTATATCAAGATATGCTTTATAATGGATCGGTACCTTTTGGTGTAAATTTTGGAGGTCTTGATTGAATATTTCAACAGGACAATGCTCCATGCCATGTATCAAAATTCTACGACAACATGGTTTGCAAAAGAAAAGGTCAGTGTTTAGGATTGCCCTTCTCATAGTCTCGATCTTAAATCCAATGGAGAAGCTAAGGCTCTTAGTAGAAAGGTTTATGCTACAGATAAGCAATATGAAAATGCAAATGAGTTCCGAACAGCAATAATGGATGCGTGGGGTGCAGTTTTCAAGAAACTTGAAAATCTAATAAGGTCGATGCCAGGATGTCATTGTAAATACAGGAGCCCCAATTTCAAACCCTGGATAATTCATGTGGCCTTATAAATACTTAACGGTGTAAATAGCATTCCAACTAAAAAAAATTTTTATATTGGTATAAACATTAGATAAAAATCATCAAGGATTTCTTTCATAAGAAGGAACAAACATTTTGATCAAATAAATCCCTTTTCACACTAATTCCCAAAGTCAGCTCAGTGGTCTTATAATTTCTTAATATATCTTATGATCTTTTGTTTGTATCAGTTTTGATTAATTTGTAAACAAATTTTTAATTTTCAGTGGAATTTGTTTTTCATATATATTTTATTTTCTCATTTCAGATATCGACCCGAACAACATATTTCAGGCATTTTTCGGTGGGCCTGGTCATTTTCAATTCACTACATCCTCAAATATGGCCAATGGTTTTGCAAACAATTTTCCAGGTGGATTTACATTTCAGTTTGGTTGAGCTCAGGTTTCCATATAGATGTCATACTGAATTCATTTTGAATTATTTCATAGAATCAGGTTATATGCTTTTTAACTAGCACACTGTAATTTGCAAGTATTTTATTGATTTTTGAATATTTCTGCAAGTACAGAAGGATATTATAAAACATGAACCACGTGACAGTTTAATGTCACTTCATTCCTCAATTTTCTTTGTGTTTGTATTTTTATTTTTTATTTCTTTTAATGTTCCTTGGTTCTATCAAATGTCATTGAAAGACATTAAACCTAAATATGAATGTAACATGCATATATCCTGTATATAAATTGTATAAATATATTTATATATAATGCCAGTAAAACAAGAACTGAGTCTTGCATGTAAGCCATCGAAAAAATCTATACTGTAACTAAATAAAATGTTATTAATGTCTATTTATCCATTACATTTGTTGTAAATTTCGTTTTGTCATTTGCTCATCATTAATCAGAATCTCATTATTTATAATTAGTCAATAGGATTTTTTTCCCCAAAATTTTTATGCCCTCTTATCAGTGTTTTTTGTTGTTGTTTTTTATTTTTTTTCTTTTTCCTTGTAAGATCACCCTGTAGCTTTTAGTCTTCTACAATGTCAAATTCTACCTCGATTTAATCATCTATATGAGCAAACAGTTGAAACTAGCTATTTTATTTATTTTCCTTTGCATGATTTCTTATAGAATTTCTTTTTAAAATGTGTTGTGTAAAGTTGCCTTCATTAAGCATGTTGATTTTCTTTCTGATGTTCTTGTTCACTAAATGGAAGTAATTGTTTTTAATAACAATTCTTTTCCCAAAGAAATAATCCGGAAATAAAAAAAAATTAATGTTGAAAATTATATTTGGGACTTATTTTGGGTGGGGGTTTAAATTTTTAAATGTATTGGATTATTATGCAGATTTTTACTGAATTATCTTAGGTCAGCATTTCTCAATCTTTGTGAGACAGTGCCCCCATTATTATTATTTATTTATTTATTTTTTAAATTTATTTCAGTATGTATAAAATGAGGGCCTGGTCCCAACAAATTTACTCTCACAACAACAGTTGATAGAATTTCATAATGTTGATGTGGTAATGTTGTTATTAAGTGGAGAATGGCTAAACAAAGGGAACTTAGTGACTCTAAGAGGAAAAATACCATAAGGCTCGATTTGAGGCCTGGCTTTCTACAACCCCACTTTTTTTTACAATTAATTCCATCCTTAATGCACAACATCAAATAAAAAGTACGTCCACAAAAGTTATAAAACAAGCTAATAAGAATTTATTTTTATCGATATACATAATTATGGAATACATTGTTTTCTCTAGCATAAGTATGAATAATCTTCAATATTTTGTTGGTCTGCCCTTAGTTTTTATTACGACTTTAATTCTATCTGGCATTGATGCTACGAGTTGCTCACATACTTCTGAAGATATTTCTGCCCAGCTTTCCCGAATTGCATTTTTTTAACTCTGTGGTATCTATTGTTTTTTTCTGCTGTACCATGTTATCAGTTTTTTCAGATGTGCCCAGATGTTTTCGATCGGATTAAAATCAAGGATGGCTTAGATAAACATGGATTTTTTATTTTTTTTTTCCTATGAACTAGTCGTTCATTTTCCGTGCTGTGACAGGAGGCATTTCCGTCTTGAAAGAAAAAATCAGCATCTCCAAAGCACTCTTCTGCTGCCTGAAGAACTAAATGGTTCAAGATTTCTAAATACACATCTGTATTTTCCATTATTCCAACACCTTTTGCTGACATGGAACTGCAGATCATCATTGAAGATGGAAATTTGCATCTAACTTGCATAAAAGTAATAAAAGGTTTAAAAACGCCTGAAATCATTTCATTTTCAGTAGAATATTCCATTATGTTACAAGAAATGGCATATTCCATATTTATGAAAAAGCCATTTACAATAGAAGTTCTTACTAGCTTGATTTATAATTTTTGTAAACTTCCTTTTATTTCAGATGCGTATTTTGAATGGAATTAATCGTAAAAAAAACAAAAAAAAAACCCACTTCACATTTTGTTCTTAAGTAGAAGAATAAAAAGCTTTACGATGCTGCAGTGACAATTTGGATTATTCCATACACAGTCCGTCCTCCCAGCCCGTTCTATTCAAGGCTTGGCTTTGACTGCACCTTAGTGGGGGGGGGGGGGGGGTATTAAAAAGGAAATTTTAAAGTTTTACATCATATACTATAGAAATTAGCTCGTAGATATCGTCTTCTGTTTCAGAATCCCTGGAGATGGCTGCTTCATTATTATTAGAAGCTTTACCTAAAAGCTACTTATAAGAATGCGCCCTTGGTCTGTACGTTCATCCGGCCGGCCGTCGCCGTTTGCACGATAACTTGAAAACTTATTAACTTTTTCAAATTCTGTTTTCAGAAATATGACCATCAAAGTCTTTTCAGAATTTGTCGTGGACCCCTTCAAGTCGAATTTACGTGCTAAAACAGTGAGTGTAAAGAATACAAAGATACTGGCATGTCATAGAACAATCGATTTGTCAAGAAGGAATATATTGTTACTTTCTGTTCATCTTGTAAGCATTATTGACATCGGCGCGCGCACGAGAAATCGCTTTGTCTAACATGTGTCAAGTTCTATTATTATTGATTGCTCAAGTGTCATAATCTATAAGCTTATTATTAAAAAGCGGGAAAATGGAGCTAGTTATTGGTTTTATAATGTCAGTCCGTGCCCATCATCATTTCTACATTTTTTGAGGTAGAAGGTTGAAATTCGGAATGTAGCTTACTATGGGCATGTCCATCTGCACTACTTAGTTTGGTTTTCATTGGTATACGGGGTTGGGATTTAGAGAGGGCAACATATCTACACTGCCCTATCAAACAACCCTGATTTGAATGAAAATGAGACATTCCTCTGCAATTTCACTGTTGGCATTTTTCCCAGCATTACATAACAGAGTATGCTATTATGAGATGATGCTTGCGTGAATGCTGTAAGAATGTCTCAAAGAAAAGAGCTTTCAGACTTCCAAAGAGGTACAATTGTTGGGTGCCATCTCGCAGACAAAACTGTCAGCCCTCCTGAACATCCCGAAATCGGCCGTTCACAACGTCATCCGGACATGAATAGAGAAAAGCACCACAAGTGTTCTGCTTAGGGGGTCTAGGCTGAGCTCATCGACAAGCAGTCGACTGTCGACAAGTGCCGATGGTCACGTGGTTAATGACGCATTTGTCGATTCGAGCTAGCATGAACACGACTTGTCTACAGAGTCTACACCGTCGATTTTCTAGTGTAGACTTTGACCATCGACAACTGCAACTGCCTTAAGAGCAGTCGACTATGCACATTCTTGTCTACAATTCAAGAGCAGTCGACTATGCGTTTGGCGATCGTTATTTCAGAATTTAGCAACGATTTCTTATTAAAATCTTTTTTCCTTCGTTTCCGGCCTGCAGGCTAAATACACATAGCTCAAGAATACACATTTTCTAAGAATATTAACCAAAACTTGTTTAAAAATATTTACATACATGAAGCACTCTCTTGTGCTACGAAATTTGAACTGTGAAAATAATAATATACTGTGTCTACACGTATGTGTTGTAGCGTGCCAATTCAATGACACGCACAGCTACGGAAACCCAGACCCATTTACTAGTATTGTATCCAATATTACATACCGCGCTCATAACTAAGGTGGAGGATTATTTTAATTATTTCTAAGGAAGATTAAAAATCAGTCTAATTAGGTTCTTAATTTTTTCTAGAACTTCAACAAACTAAAAATTAAATTTGTGATTGAAAGAAGAAGAAAAATTAACTCCAAGCGAAATTGTTGCTTTATTTTGTTTTATCTTATTCTTTTTATATTTTTTTTCGAGTCAGGAAAAAAAATATATTTAAACAATTAATACATAAAATGAAGGACACCGTCGAACTACATAAAATGGGCTTCCTTTTCTTCGTTATGGATGAAATTACAAAGATCCTGGCGATAGACGAAATTGAATCTTAATAGGAGTAGAAGAATAGATTAATTTTAGTACAAAGTAATTCACTGAGACGAATGCTCGAGTAAATAGTTCCAAAAAAAAAATAAAAAAAATCGAACAAACGCTTGGAACTAAAAAAAAAAAATACAATTGAAAAATTAAAAAAAAAAACTAAAAATCAAATAAACCACTTGATTAGAAACCAAAAGGCAGCTCCACAAACTCAGGAAGATTGAGATGCGTTGGATTGATCTGAGTAAAGTACGATTAAGAACCAAGGCTGCTAGATACGGGAGAGAGTGGATTAAAAATTAATAAAAAAGAAAAAAAAAAGATTAAAAATAAAATAAAATAAAAAAACTGAAAAAAATGGATAAATTCAGAAAAATTAAAAGGATGCTTACCTCGTCGAGTACAAACAAGACTAACAAGAACTGGGACACGGAAACATTACTACACAAAAAAAGGAACGAGAAGGGGAGAGGAAAACAACTCCAAAGGACACACAGGTAAATTTTTCAGCACCGACGAGGAAGGAATCCAGGCAAATCCTATAAGCAAGGGTTAAAGAAAAAGCTAGGAAGAAAACAATAAAAGGTTTCTCAATTACAACAAAAATCAAAAGAAAAACAAGAAAAAGGCACCAAAAAAAAAATAAAAAGAAAAATCAGATTTTAAAAAAGAATGCTGGGTCTAGAAGAAGTCCAGAAGGTACCAAAAGCATCGCACAACAAAAGTTAGTTTTGATAAAAAAAAAAAAAAATTAAATGAATAAGTCCAAAGGCCAGTTCAAAAATATTTCAAAGTACTTTAGGTAAAAGAAAAAAAATGTTTAACTCGCGCAGTTCTTCGCAGGGAAACCGGAGAGTAAAATAATAAAAAAAAAAATATGTCGGATGATCTCACAGACGATTGTTCCATTAAGTAACTAAAAATATGATGTTCCAAAAATTTTGAATTTCATAAAAACAAAAGGTAAAAGGAATTTTACTTTTTCGCGTCATCTTCACTGGAAAAGGAACAGGTTGTTCGGGCAAACCGACATCAAAGCAAACATCTTGCTGTATCTTTGAGTTATATTCTTGACGTTGACGAACATAATGGTTGATTAGCTGTCGAAAATCACCAACAAAATAAAATGGACGACGCTTAGCTTTTGATCCATAACGAGTTAGCGAGACATCAAATTGGAACGAGAAACAATCCTGACATCATGAAGATCGCAACAAACCTTAATAAAAACTTGAAGAACAAAGTCTTGATTCAACTACGAAACAAGCATCATGTATCTAGACTATGTCCGATACATGTTTCGGACTCAAAGACTATTATAGCCAAAGGAGGATAAAATTAAATGAAGCGGACGAGATTGTCTACTGTTGTTGTCTCCATCGGACCCAACTAACAACTCCTCAAAAGCTCGGCTACTACTAAAAACAAAAAAATTAAATTTTTAAATTAAAAAGTTAACAAATTTTTTCTTTTTCCTCTTAACGCACGCGTATGAAGCGCTCGAGAAATGTCCGTCTCCACGAGCAAAGAAAAAATCTTAGAAAAATTATTGTTAAACAATAGATTAAACTATTCGTTTTTTTGTAATTGTTAGGATCTAGTAAATCTTATCAAGTAAACGGTAATTTATTATCAAAAAAAAATTCATTTGCGTAATGTTTCAACTACTATTTGAGTAAAAAAAAAAAAATAAAACCAAAAAAAAAGGTATTTTTCGGAATTATATCTGAATAAGCTTATCCTAATTGTTTCTCGCCTGATTCTCAAATTTAATCTTGCTACCTTTTATCTAGCCCATTAAAGGGAAAAAGGGAAACATTTATCGGTTTTTGGTGTGCTCAGAGGAACTTTTTTTGAATGGAAATAAAATTCCATATTATTTAGCTTCGGAAAAGGAAACAAAAAAAAACGTATATAAGACCTCGAGGGAATTTTTTTTAAATTCACATTCTTCAATATGAGTCTTAACGATCTAGGTAACTGCCTCTAAGCAAATATTCCGTTTTTAAAAATTGTGTCTGGCCAGACTTTAATATTTAGCGTTTTTCCCTTTTTTTATTTTTTAAGCTCTCTGCTATGGGAAGTTCGGGCAGTACCTACACTTTATCAGACGCTTCAGAGAGCGTCGAGTGAACCCTATTATTTGCGTTACACAGGAGGGGGCCACAGTAACCTCCCAAAAAGATACGAAGCTACACTGGAATCTTCCATTCATTAGGAGAAAGAAAAAAGGTACAAAAAGCACAATCCGTCAATCCATTCGTCGAAGATAGAAATCACACCTCCAATAAGAGCATGCGCTGGAACTGAAAGACCATAGTCACGCAAATAGACATACCCAAGAGCTGATTTACTAGATTGGTTAACAAAATTCCGCGATCGGTCCAAAAGAGCCAAAAATAAAAAAAAAACGGTCCTCGTTTTTCGAGCCACGAAAAGGCACGTTACAGTGTTTATGTATGTATATATGTGTATACATGGATAAATGTGTAAAATTATGTGTAAATGTTTGTAAACTTGTGTATATCAATGTATATCATCTAGCCATACGTGTGTAAACTTGTAATATAAATGTGTAATATGCCACTTATCGACGGTTAGATTTTGTCGAGATCGACAGCTTGTCGATGAGTTCAGCCTAGACCCCCAGGACTGGAAGACCCAAGATCATGTCGGCCAGAGACCAAAGGGTTCTTCGTAAAGTGGTCACTGCAAACCATCATACATCGCTTGGTGGACTGACAAGATCGTTCATAGAGTCGATGGGAACAACTGTGAGCACCCTGACTGTTTGCAGGGAACTGCATGCAATGGGTGTTTATGGTAGAGTGGCAGCCCACAAACCTCACATCAGCACCAGCAACGCAGCGAGGAGATTGCAGTGGTGCAAAGAGTGACGACATTGGACTCTGGGTCAATGCCGATTGTTCGAATGGAGTGATGAGTCCCGCTACACCATCTGGCAATCGGATGGACGGGTTTGGGTATGGCGAATGCCTGACGAAGCTGTGTTGTGCCCACGGTGAAGTTCGGCGGAGGATCGGTGATGGTGTTGGGGTGCTTTTCATGGTTTGGGTTCTGTGCAATCGTTTCTGTGGACGGACATCTAAACGCAGAGCGTTACCAAGACATTCCGGACAAGGCAGCACTCCCATCTCTCTGGCAGCACTTTGGTAATGGCCCGTTTCTGTTTCAGCACGATAACGCACCTTGTCATAAAGCAAGGGCTGTAGGCACATGGTTTGATGAAAAGGGGGTTCGAGAACTTGACTGGCCTGCACAGAGCCCCGATCTGAACCCCATCGAACATCTGTGGGACGTGTTGGAACGTCGATTGCAGGCTTGTGCGGAACGCCCGAAATCCGTGACCGAACTGTCCAAGACACTTATGGCAAAATGGGGAAAATTAGCTGTTGAAACGTATCAAAAACTTGGGGACAGTATGCCCCAGAGAGTAGCAGGTGTGATAGCAGCTAAAGGTGGATCAACAAGATATGTATATGTATATTTTTGAGTGTTTCTGTTGAAGTGATGGTGTCCCATGACTTTTGATAGGGTAGTGTATGTGCTATTTCGGTACGTAAAGGCATAAAATCCAGTATCCAGATTCCTCTAGGCAAGATCTACATTACTATGAAGTTTAGGCCCAATTGTTCCAGTGGGATCGGATTTGCGGGGGTGGCAGTCACTTGGTCCTTAGAACTATGATAACATATGGCATGTGATATATCATACGTTCGGAAATGATGAGAAAGGAAAGTAGAGGTTTTTTACATTTTCTACATATTACGTTCGAGAAAATCAATTTATTGATTAAAAAAAACTTGGGAAGAGGTAAAAATTACGGATAAAGGGGTAAAAATAGATGACTTGCCTTATCCTACTTGGGGAGCAGGGGGATTAATTTCTTTCTGCTTCACTGCTAAAGCTCCTCCTTGGAATGTTTACAAGATTTTATTATAAGTTTTTCATCTTCTATCTCTTGTATCGTGGTTTCTGTATCTCAACAGATTGGGCCTTTATTCGAGGTCTGCTTGAATTTACATTCCCGACCTCAAATCGAGCTTTTACGGTAATCGGATTTCACATTCATGAAATTTCGGAAAAATTATCACTAATATTGTGAAGAAATGGAAACCTACAGGCATCGGAGCATGTACGCCTCAAATCTCACTGAAAGTGACTGGCGCTAGGTTCATAAAAATTGGAAGAAACCACTCAATTCTGTTTGTCATCAACAAAGAGTTCCAGTAGACAACAGGAGTCTGTGCGCATTACAGCATTTTGCGGAAAGAATTGCATACATTTGGCATTCACGGATGTGTAGCTGCACAAGCCAAACATCTCGTCAAACAACTATGCTGCCATAACAAGGAAGATAGGAACCCACTGATCCACATAAGATGTTTATTCTGACGGATGCGCATTTCGGCAGCCACACTGCCTTCTTCAGCGTACACGGAGGATTTGATCAGAACAGACAAAACTGTTTATACTCTAGAAGTGTTTGGAATGCTGACGTTGGAGTATGAGTGGAAAAATACTTTATGGGGTGACGAATTATGCTACACTGTTGCATATTTAGGTATTGGAATGCCTTATACCCGAGTGCATCATCCAACCATGGGGCCATGGTTGGGGATTTATGACATGGCTTGGGACCTTGCATATGGTTGAAGGCAATTTGAACTGGCAGCTGCCTCTTACGCTGTGGGAATTTAACAAAAATTATTTTCAGGACAATATTGCACCTTGCAGTGTTGCCAAACTGAAGTTTTCAGAAACGATTCGGTTTTTCTGAAGTTTTTTTGTTTTGTTTTTTTAATCCAAAGGTAAAACTAAATGTTTTTAGGGTAGGATATCAACGGCCAACCCAAAAACCAGATTCCCAACAGGTGAAAAAAACAAGGAATACAAAGATAAAAACTAAAATACACCACCACCCCTGACAAAAGTTTAGAATAATTCACTACATTTAATCTCTTCGAAACATTGAAAGTGTTGTGAATGAAATGAGACGCATTTTGGAAGTGTTCATGAATATTTTATAATGCTGTGTTTCCATTAAAGTGTATCGAAAAAAACCAAGCAAAACATTATTTTTTATAGAGAGGAAGTTACAAAAATTTGGAATAATACATCACCATTGACATCAGTTTAGAATATTAATGATTAATATTTGGTTGGATCAACCTTTTGCCTTAATAACTGCTTGAATTTTAGCTGGGAGTGATGTAACAAGTTCTTCACATACTTCTAATGGTATTTCTTTCCAACATGATTTCACATCTTCCTTCAGTTCATGGCGATTCTTTGGCATTTTGCTTTTTAACTGATTTTTTCACAATATTCCATAATGACTCTATGGGATTAATGTCTGGGCTATTAGGTGGCCATTCTAGATGCTGGATTTCTCTTCCAACCACTTGTTTACTTGCTTTGCGCGATGGCATGGGGCATTGTCATCTTGGAAGATGAATTCCTCATCACTGAAGTGATCTTCTGCTGTTTGTATGACGTAGCTGTCCAAGATTTCGACGTAAACGTTGCCTGTCACAGTTTCTTTAATAATCTCCATCTTGCCAATCCTTTACTGGACATTGAACCCCACACCATGATTCCCTGAGGAGGCACGTCTGATGAAATTTTTCAAACCTTTTTTCTGACCATATGCCCAGCATTATCTCCATAACCTAGACAAAAGCGAGAATCTTCTGTGAACAGAACTGTTTCCAGTTATCAATGCTCCAATCTTTGTTAAGTGTCTTCAAGCGTCTTGATCGGTGGGATGCATTCATGTACGGTTTTGTTTTAGTCCTCCGTGTTTTATAGCCTTTTTCCAATAGTCGTCGAATTGCTGTCCTATCTGAGCCATGAACACCACATGCTTTCCATTGATCATTAAGTTCACGTCATGGAAGAAGTAGAATGGGAAGCGAAGCTCGTAACAGTTCCAATGCTAAATCAGTGAAATAAAAACAGCGCCAATTCCCTGCAGTGGATGAGTCGAAATGCGGTCAACTTCCACTCTTCCTTTCACTCGCCGTTATTTTAATCGCCGCCGTGCCAGAATGCCCTCCGCTGTTCTGCCATGCCCTCTTCCTCCCGTAGATGATTTTTTTTTAAATTTCCTTTCTGTTCGAAAGTTGCGATAGATTGCTCCTTTAGAATCAGCCTTCCGTGTGCTCTCCATGTCGTTGTTGGACGTTAAGAACAAAATTTTCGATGAATGAAGAGTTATAAAATTGAAAGGCAGACATTGGAGTTACTTTAGCAGCAAACTGTCCCCTTGGCGATCGCTCTTCCACAACTAAGTGTCATTTTAATTCCTGACCATATACCACAGGAGAAGTACCTATCCTTTTAATGACTCCTTCTAATTACTATGATTACGTTTCGACTCATCCACTAGGATCCCTAGTGTACTTTTTATTTCACAATTTCTCGGGAGCTTCGCTTCCCATTCTGCTTCTTCCATGTTCACGTGATGACGAAAAGCGGTTTTCTTTAACCATTGACACCAAAGCTCGGTCATCCCTGCTGGTTGTCGCACGAGGCCTTCCACTTCCTGAAATTGTGATAGTTGGTGATTCGTTCATCGGATTTTGCATTTTTTTTTTTTTTTTTTTGGTTGTTTTGTTCGGAATTCCATGCGGAACAAGTCATCAATTGGAAATTTTCGTGTATCTGTTACGGTTTTTAAGATAGGATTTGAATGTGTCCTAATTTTCATATTTGGGATGATGAAAAGTGCACCATGGGATGCGTCACCCACAACTTCCTATTCATTAGATTCATCAAAATTGACATATCTGCTTTGGTTACGAAAATAAAAAGGGGGGACGTGCTCATTTTTGTATCCACCCTGTATAATAATAACAACTTATTAAAAATAAATAATTTGTTCCTTCCTCAAATGAAATATAATATGCAAAAAATTATAAAAAATGTTTTTAATAATTAAAATTAGTTTCATATATAATTTGCTCAAAAACATTAAAAAAAAAATTAAATGAAAATGGGAAAAGAGCAGATTAAAACTCAGGACCTTAGTATTGGAATCTTATCGACTTACCCACATCACCACGTTGACTACTACAATGTCATACTCTCTAAATTTGTAAATATACATCAATAACCTACATAACTAACTTTAAATGATTATATCTCGTTAGCTAATGACCATTAGCATGAGTTATTCTGCCATATAATAGTAGGAGGGGTGCGTAACAACATATTTAAATTTCAGTTAAATCTAAGTTTAACAGACCTGGTCCTCCCCTTGTCAGCTTTGTTGTGTTAAAAGATACAGATCGCCTGCTGCAAGCCACAGAGGAAACGAAACCTTCCATAGCCAACTAAAACTACTTGGTTGGCTATGGAAACCTTCCACAAGGAAGACGTAGAATGGGAAGTGAAGCTCGTAACAGTTCCAATGATAAATCAGTGAAATAAAAACAGCGCCAATTCCCTGCAGTGGATAAGTCGATTCGGGGTCAACTTCCGCTGTCCCCTTTCACTCTCTGTTGTTATTTTAATTGCTGCCATGCGAGAATGCCCACCGCTGTTCTACCATGCCCTCTTCCTCCCCTAGGTGATTTTTTAAAAATTTCCTTTCTGTTCGAAAGTTAAAATAGTTTGCTCCTTTAAAGTTTGCCTTTCGTGTACTCTCCATGTCGATGTTAGACGTTAAGAACAAAATTTTCGATGAATGAAGAGTTATACAATTGAAAGGCAGACATTGGAGCACATGATGATCGCTAAGTTATGAGTTATGATCGCAGGATGAGTTATCCTTTGGTGATCGCTCTTCCACAACTAAGAAGGGAATCCCTCGAACATGTAAGTCACAGATTTCCACCAAATTGAAATATGTTACTCAATTGAAACTACAATAGATGCTTTCAAAATAAACCACGAAAACGAAAAAATTTGAGCACACACATTCATACAAGGACTCCATTGTTAAAGCGGTGTATGTGTATTAATGCGCTTAACGGAATGTCTTTCTTCCACTACTCAGCAATAAGCAGGAATCCACTTTAGATGAAATCAATGGAAGTAGACAGCAGCAGCGACAATTGAATGGCTTCTCAAGTTTCTAAACAAACTTAGTTTTTAAAAATAGATTATTACAATTAGCCAATTGCCTTCCAGTACAAAATGTCTATAGTAATTAATAACCATTTCCTTAATTTATTATTTCATTTTATTAAGTAATTCGGTAATCGAACATGGGGCTTCATGTGCAACGTCGAGTAATACTTTGCGTTGGTGAGGGGGTATGTATCGCGGTTAGTGTTGTGCCGATACCGATACCAGTACCAGAAAGTATCGATACTTGCCGGTATCGAGTACTCGAGCATCGCACATTGTGATACGGCTCAAATATCGATAGTTTGAACATCGATACTCGATACTGAAAAAACCTATGAGTCACCTAATGAAGATGTTCGATTTTCAGCGTTAATTCAGAATCTGTTGAATATTTTAACGCTTTTATTCCAGTGGCTGCCTACTGATTAGGGAAGTATCTTTCGAAGCGTTTGTTTTTATTTCTCCTAACGAGGTCGAGCTCACGCCTCGCTCTATGGGCGCACGGGAAATAAAAAAAAAAAAAAGCTAATGACTCGGACACGTGATGATAGCCTCCTGGTAATAGTAATGAGGTCTAATTGTAATGAGTGATGTTAGTCTCCACGTGCTCCAGTATAGGTTCGACGTCCTCTCAGAAATGCATTTTACCATATAAATAAATACTCATTTTTACTCGATACTATCGATACTTTCTCATTGAGTACTCGATATTGGTATCGAGTATTTTGTTAGAGCACTCGATACCGGAAGTATCGATGCTTCATTGGTATCGCACATCACTACACTAATCGCGGTGCATTATAATTTTAAATAAAAATAGTATTCATGGATGCTTACTTCATCTTATAAGTTATATCCAGACGAAAAATTGTACGGCAAAATTAAGGTACACAATTAATTGTACACAATTTCACGGGAGCTTCGCTTCCCATTCTACTTCTTCCATGCCTTCCAGGTGACATCACAAACCCAGATGGCAATGCAAGTGCTTTTGAGAGAAATCGGCCGATAGAGACCATCTTCTTTTTAACAACCTTGGGGAGTCCTGCCTCCCAGAACCGTCATGGCCTTTCGTGGGTGAAGGTGATGCAAAACCGTCATGGCCTTTCTACCACTAATCTATCATGAGTTGTTTTTCTACTACAAATCTACTTTTAATTTATTTTCCTATCACATGTAGTAGAAAATCTACCAACTTGGCAACACTGATTCTTTACTCCCTGGACACACTCTGTAAGAACTACAAGAGTGCACACGGGGTTCGTCAAGAACTAAACGCGATGAAATCGAGAACAAAACGCTTAAAACGTTAGATTAGTTGTTTGATTTTTTTATTTTTATTTTTTATTTTTTTGTTATGGGTAGAATCCTTGATAAATGTGTTTTTTTCCCTTTGAGTTAACTGACGAGCTCACACACACCTTCTAATACCATGACACTACTAAGGCCAACTCCGTATTGCGAAAACGGAAAATGAAATTTATCTTTCAGGAGAAAACGTGAAAAACTGAAATCTACGCTGGCGAACTTTTCTGGGTTTTTCTTATAATTAAAATTTCCAGATTATAAAAAAATTTATGAAATTTTTAAAATAATTTGTTTTAAAATCGTTAAAAAAATTAACGTTATTGATTAAAGGAGATAAATAGACGTGTAAACCACTTAAACATTTTTGGGAATTTTTTTCCAAGCAAATTAATGTTAAAGGAATTTCACATTTCACGAAGAAAGTGAAGTGCACAATAGTTTGACTGTGAGCCAAATATTTCTTACGTACACGTTACTTTTATATGCAGTAATATATTTCTACGTCATCTACAGTAACAATCAAAAATATTACATTACAGTATTTTGCTTTTGAAATATAAAATATCGTTTCAGAATCCGCATGTGATTTTTAAATTAGGTTTGTTTGTTTGTTTTTTTTTTAAATTTTAAATGATACTACGAGAAAGAGAAAAAATGAAAAGATTGGGTGAAGCAACGATATTCTAATAGTGAGAAAAAGAGCAGAAGAAGATTATTATTCGTTAGCAATTTTCAAACACCCGATTCCTCCTTTTGTCGCTAAGTTGCATGGTACCAACCCTTCAGGGAAAAAAAATTATATATATACTAAATGTTCTTGAGTGAAATCAGAGAGGGAGGAGGAGAGGTTCATTTTATTATGTGATTTTATTGTTATGATGATAAAATATTTTTTTGAAATAATAATTTTTCATTACTAAATGTATTTTTGAACGAATTTTAATTAAAACAAAATTTTAAAAAATCCCAAGAATTTTCTTTCTTTTTTTTTAAATGAGTTACACCAAGAGCTCATATGGGCTCTTGGTTACACCATGGTCTTTCTGTGCACGGCTATTGTCGTGACCACCGAGAGAGAAGGCCTCCGCAATGAAATTTAATACATTGTTACATCATCATAGATAGTGCTAATTCAGGGCTTATTATTGGTTGAAATACGTATAACAATGCACTATCTATGATGATGTAACAATGAATTACGTTTCATCGCAGAGGCCTTCTCTGTCGGTGGTCACCACCAACACCACCTAAAGAGAAAGCCTGAGCGCGGAAACGTTATACATTGTTACATCATGATACGAAGTCATAATTTAGAGCTTATTATTGGTAGAAATGCGATTAAAGATGACTTTTTATGATGATGTAACAATGTATGAAATTTTCGCGCTCAGGCTTTGAGTAGAGGTGGTGTTGTCACCACAGATATTTAGTAAAGTTCTCTATCTGTGGTTCTCTAGGTTAAAGTTTGGTCCGTAGACAATATTGTCCGCCAGATGGCGATAGCTGCGACTCTTCAGTAAGCTCTTAAGTAATTCTCCTTTACATAACGTGTAAGGATTGAAATTAAACGAAATAAATTTAAAGTAATATACGTTTGATGAGTTCACAAATGTTAGTAAATATGTAAATAATGATTCAAATTTGAAATGTTGTCCAGTTATTAGAAGAAAGGCTGATCTTCATTTGTAGATCTTCAATTCATATAATAACTTGTCAACATCTCACATTTCTTCTTCTTCTTTTCAGCCTAAACCAGGGTTTACATCTATAGACCCTGGCCTAAACGATTTAATCGTGTGACTGATAAGGAAAGTAAGCTTTTATTAACAACGGAAAAATACAAATGTCCATCCCCTAGGCGGGACTCGAACACGCGACCAAGCGACTCAGAAATCAGCATGCTAGCCTCTTCGCCACCTAAGCAGTCTACATTTCATATTTCAACCACTTGGTGAATTCTTAAACAGATGCATATTTTAAAGTTTATTTTATTTTCCATCATTATAAATTATGTAAAGGAGTATTACCTCAATAAAATCTCAAAAAATAAAATGTAAATATAAATTAATTGATAATAAATTTAATCAATGCTACAAAACTCTAATAATGTTATTACCATTAAACAAATAATTATTAAAAAAATTTAATGTTAATATATTTATAGTTACTGAATTATACTATTGTTTCTAAAAATTATTAATGTGTTTAAGGAAGAAAAAATAATTTTTTCCATGGTTCCTGTAGGGTAAAACTGTGCTATTCCTCGGTAAGAGTAAAGTTCTAGGTAGGTAAAGTATGGACACTCCGCCATTTCTGTGCAAAATTCCTTCATAGAAATATCTACAGGGATGCAAGTAATATTTATAATGACTTTATTATAATAGTATTAACCCCTTCATGCATGAATTTTTAAAAAATCGAATAACTTTTTTTCTTTCTGCGTTAATAAACAAAGGAACATGGAAAAAACTAGAAAAAACATTTCTTCATATTTTCTAACATACAGTATTAATTTTATAGTACTGTCCACTACAGTGGTCATTATGCATCGGTGGACTTATATGTAATATAAGGAAAAAAATTCAGAATAGTGTGAAAAGTTTCAAAACAATCAGGACATAGGGGCACAGCACATTTCTTGCAACAGTATTTTGTTTTTCGTGTACAAGCATCACTTCTACATCGCCGTGCATTTTTCAACTCCGTCAAAAGTTTCGGCCAATGTCCATTAGGATCATAACGTATAGCATTTGGAATGCTTATTGAACTGCTTCTTCTTTTTTTTATAACTGGCCTGCTTGATGGTCGTCCTCTTTTGTTTCTTTTTTCAACTGTTCCTACTGTTATGAGTGATCTTGCAATGTGTGCCTTGAACTGTAAAAGATCCTGTGATCCGTTTCCCATTGCTTTTGAAATTATCCAAGAATTTACAAAAGCCACATCCAGAAAATGGAAAAAAATTCTTAAATACCATCTTTTTGCTTTACTTCGATTTGCATATAAAGCAATAAGTTGATCCAAAAGATCCACGCCGCCCATTGACTTGTTATACAATTTGATGGAGACGGGTTGGTTGATTGATATTTTCTTCTTTTCAGTTTTGCTCCATCGTTCTACATGTTACCAGCAAATGAAGACAGAACATGTACAAGTTTGTTGTCAAGCCAACGGGTCACTGTAATATTGTATTGGCTTGTTACTATACTAGAGGAACCCCTTCCTTCAGACATCAGTTCTTTTTGTGATCTGAGCTGCAATTCTGCACCTCCCATCCGATTTGCACGACAGGTGCCAATGCCATATATCCCCTTTTCCTTGAGTTCTGTCATAAGGTCAATGCTGCAAAAGAGGTTGTCGAAACAGACCTTATAGTTTTTTCTTTCTATATCTGAGCAAAGCCTCACAACAACATCTCCGCAGGCACCCAAGTGTGATATTTCTCCTCTGTTCCCTGCTGATCCTTGGTACATCTCAAAACGGTACATGTAGCCATCGAAATTCCTGCTCGAACCCACACTTTGACACCCCATCGTTTGGGTTTTTTGGGTAAATACTGCTTCACCGACACACGTGCTTTTAAGGGTATTATTTGCTCATCTATTGACTCATATTCTTCATCGTCCATTGCAGATTTGAAAGTTTCCGCAAGTCTATCCAAAAAAGGTCCGATTTTGAAAAATCTATCATCACAGTCTGCAGGTTTGGAATTATTGTCCACAAAGTGCAGAAATCTTCTAATGGCCTCAAATCTATTAACTGTCATTGAATCGGCAATAATATTTAAGCGTAAAGCATCATCATTGGTCCAGTGCAAACGCATTCGTGGATATTTTATATACGACATTATCAAATTTATGCCGATGAATGTTCTGAGTTCAGCCAGTGTTAGCCAAAATTTTCAGTTCCCTTTTGCAGGGCATATAAATTTGTATGGAAATCTATATTATTCAGCAAGTCTTCTGGCAATAATTGACAAAAAATATCATATGGGTCACCTTCTTCTATATTTATTTTTGGGTCACCTAGAAAAGGTGGGGGGCATCCTAAGTACTCATTATCATTCTCCTCCCATTTATATTTTTCATTACGATTTTCTTTCTTCTTTTTAGAGTCTTTATTTCGCTTAGATACTACTTTGGTCTGTTCTTTTGGAGTTTCAGATTCATTTTCCAAAAACACAATATCTCTCTCCTGGTCATCATCCTCTGGTAACCAATCACCATCTGAAAAATCGTCATCTGTGTCGTCCAATTCAGAATCAGATGGCACATTGAAGAGTTCTTCAAATTCTTCTGGCTGTAGACGCCGTTCTCGCTGCAAAAAAAAATTTTTTAAAAAATGAATTTTTCTTTTTTTGTCCACAGTGCATAGTGCCACTCCAGTGGACACTTATTTGTAAAGTGAAAACGTAAAACATGAGAACGCATTTTTCCGAATTTTTACATAGAATGCAGCTAAAGCCTATTAGAAATGATAATAAAAAATCTCACCTGTCTAGGGACATTCCTTACTGAAGTTCGGGAAGTGTTCCTTGGCGATTTTTGGCGAGAGCACGAAGGTTCTTCAGCCATTTTTCAAAGTTTCGATTTTTGACACTTTCTTTTTTTTAATACACCATGGCAGCACCTATACATTAATAGTATTAGGCGCATTCGGCGGCACTCAGTCAACGCCACCTAGAGAACACCTGTTCTCCAGGTGGCGTTGACTCAGATCACTAGCAGCTAATTCTCGAATTCCTCCGACCAATCAGAAACAAACGTACGTGTTGCGCCCTCTTTTGTCGATCTTTGCAGAGGCCTAATATCTCGAAGGCGATGATGTAAGATGATTCAAGATGATTCAAAGCGTATTTTCTGATGACCTGAGTGAAATGTTTAAACTATAAGGATATAGGGATGCAACATCGAATCAAAACATCGATGTTTTTCTGTAGTAGTATTTTCAGTAGAATATTCAATTGTAAAAGCAACGTTCAATGAATATAGTTTCAATTGCTACACAAAACAAAATAATTTCAATTGCAAGAACGATAATTTCAATTGCTACTGGCGGACTCGGCGAAGTTATTTCAGTAACATCGGAATAAAATCTTCGATAACATCGGATGGAAAACATAGATGCATCGTAACAATAACATCGATTTTTAAAAAATGTAATCTCTTGCATCACTAGTGTAATTCACTGCTAATGCTAGAGAAAATGAGTTTTGCTAATTAATATTGCTAGTATTAATCAGTTACTGCCATATTTAACTATAGCGTAATCTGACTATAGCTTGATTTTTTTGATTGAAACTTTCAAGAACAAGAATAAAGAGGAAAAAATCATTCAACGACGAATTGACAAGATTACGTAATTTAATAAAATAATTTTACTAAAATGAATTTCTCTTTCAGTTTGATTTGTCTAATTTTTAGTATTTCATTTTTATCTTTTTTAGTTCAACTTTGCACTTTTGTGTAATGGAAATTTGTTTTCGATTTGTTAACCTTGTTTTCTTGCACTACGTAAATTAAAAGAAGCGTTTTATTATTATTATTTTTTTTTTTCAAGATAAACATCATCTAAGACAATTCCCAATTATAGTTTAGATTTCATTCATTATTGGTTAGGTGACAAAAAAATCGAATCTAATATCTTACAATTGTAGATAAAATTTTTATCATCTTTTTTGCATATCCCTATACAAGTGATATAAAAATTATTTATTTTGATATTTAAAATTATACAGATGTTTAATAGTAATACAAAGCCACCTTAAACCAGCGTACTGAATCTATCGAAAGTTTCCCGCTACTTATATATTCTTTTAAATACTGTCATCGACGTGTGACTGCTCACTGCTGCCCAATAAATGTCATATTTAAAATTGCTTAAAAATCTCGGTTTTTGGAAATTAAATTCAAATGAAAGCAACTTAAAATTTTTTCAACAAATTTAAATTAATCTGCATTAAAATTAATATAAAATGAAAGTCATACTAAACTGAATAAGAAAATGATATTGTTTATAAATGATTAGATGAAACTAGTCAACGGTTTCATTTATATTAATTATAATTATATCTAACACTACCTAAATTGTCTAATTTTATGGATAATATGAATTTATGGAACAATAATTATGCAAAAATTATTAAATCTGGCAGGTCAAAATATGAAAATTTAAGTAATAAAAATTTCTTTTTGTTTTCTCCTATTTAAAATAACGGAAGGTTCAACTTGCTTAAAAATCGTCGAATTTCAAGTAAAATCGTTATTAAAAAGAAATAAACAGAACTTTTAATTACTTAGCGTTTCATTTAGACGTTTATTTAAAATAAAAACTAACAGAGACTATAAATTAAGTATATTTTATTATAAATGCTATATAAAATTTCAACATTTATAAAATTTGTGCAATATTTATAATAATTTTAACTTTATTGGATTTTCTAATGAATTTACACGACTTTATAGCTAATATTCTTCCTCACATATTGGCTTTATACTTCGTTAATATTATGAACATTGATTATTTTTAGTTATTATTAATATTTTGTTCGACGCCATTATTAATACATCAGTTTTATTAATTGTAATAAATTGTAATTTTTCCAAGTTTGTAGCACTAATTGTAAAATCTGTGATAATATTACATGAAATAAACTAAAAAAGAGCGATGCGAGCAGAGCGGAATGAGTAAAAATGCTTGTGGAGGGTGGAGGGGGGGGGGGTGTGGATGCATCGACATGGGTGACGAGCATGTGATCAATATATTTAATAGAAATGAGGAGTTTCTTGAATTGCATATTGTCGGCGTCATTCATAATATTCATCCTATCTCATATTAGCTGCTCGATGCGAAGATTAAAAGTGCTTAACATGTAGCATTTCTCCACGATGCGAAGCGAGTTCATCATGTTGGCTCTTCGAGGCAGTGTTGCCAACTTTTTTCCTCATTCTCCCCCCAGATGTCGTCACCCATCCCCCCAAATTCCACCAGAATTTTTGAAAAACCCCTAAATATCCCCCCAAATTCCAAAATAAAAAAAACATAGCTCTTTTTTAATTTCATTTTATTTATATGAAAATATACAATGACAATTTAAACATTTAGTGTTTCCAGTACATTTTCTAAGCAGTCTTCTTCCATGGCATTCAGTTTGTGATCGTACATTGTCTGATTGAATCTTTGGTACATGGGTGTAGTAGGTTCAAACTGAACGCAATTAATTCCTTGTCGTTTAAGTTGGTACCTTATGGTCATCACTGATTGAACAACTTCAAGTGATATCTTGTTTCTAATCTTTGTTTTTACCAAGCCATATTCTGAAAACGCTCTTTCTACAGCAGCATTGCTGATTGGTAAGCACAAGGCTTTCATAGCCAACTTGGACAATTCAGTGAATCTTTGGTGGTTTGCTGAGTCCACATCTTTATTTACTTCAGCCCAAAACGTTTCTGCAGTATCTACATTTGCCCACTGTTTATTATTTAAATTAGCCCACTGGATCTCAATTTTAGATATTTCTGCTAATAAAGTTAATAAAGCACAATTTAAGCTAATATTTTCAAATCTTACCCCCAAATTTCCCCCCAAAATATTTTTCCCCCATTTATCCCCCTTAAAAAAATTTTTCCCCTAAATCTAGGGGGAATCCCCCCAAGTTGGCAACACTGCTTCGAGGTTTCTCTGAACTTGGAGTGGAAATCTGAAACTGAAACCTTTTTTTCCTTTTGTCGCTTCTGATTGGTCGGAGGAATTCGAGAATTAGCTGCTAGTTACTAGTGGGCATAGTATTAGAGGGGAACGATTCTTAAAGGAAAACCAAGGCTCTCTAGTCAACGGTGCGCTTAAGCGCTCGTGTGGGAAAACCAAGCATTAAATTTTGTATACGGTGTTTAAACAATAGATATCAGCTTTTAAGGTTGGTTATGAAGTAATAATTGAGGTCATGGCTAAACAGAACCGTCGTTATTTTACCAGCGTAAGCTACGACAAAACAAGCAACGAAAAATTTTCGTCGAAAATTATAATAATTATAATCTCGAACCAGTGCTCTGCTGCACACGTCTGGACCTTCAACAATGCTTTTAACCGCTCTATTGGCGCAGCGCTATACACCTGTTGAATTTAACAACTCGAGGAAAGCCTGCCGACTGAAGCGTCATACATTGTTACATCATCATAAGAAGACCAAATTTAGGGTTTCTTATTATTCCGCGCTAATTCGACCGTTGCTCAGCGTTACGCCATCAAATATAGCTAATATGTTATACCAGCGAAAATGACATAGTTTCTTCCAATGACGTATATTAAAGATAGACTCCGAATCCTATTGTTGTAACTTGAAGCAAATTGGGAAGCTCCATGCCCAGAACTGTCATGGCTGAAAGTGAGTGAAGATGATACAAAACACATGGCTAAACACGAGAGTAGCTGATTAATAATTCTTTCACACGCCGATCACGGAGTGATAAGTTTATCTTTTCGTTTATTTTGTATTTGAAGTATTTTATTATATTTTATAAACAAGTTTTCGATCATGGTTTCAATTTCAATTTCGTGTTGATTGTCTTTCAGTAACGTATTTTCATTTTAGTTACGTATTTGATTTATTTTTGTGGAAAATGATTCCTGATCCATTTTCGTGTCTGTTTGTACAGTCGTACGCAGAACAACTTTGAATAATGGTTTTGAATTAATAATTCCTCGGGGTCCAAAATCTTCAAAAACAAAGCAGCCAGACAGCTAATTAGTCCACGGCTCACTCCTGCCCAGAACTATCATGGCTCAATTTGCTTCACTTTTTGCCGCTGTTAACAATAGGATTCGGAGTCTATCTTTAATATACGTCATTGCTTGGAATGGTAGAAATAGATTAACAATGGACCACTCTAGGTGATGTTGGAAACAATACATTTCAGTCGGTAGGCTTTGTTTTTTAAGTGACGTTGTTTAGTGCCCGAGGACCTGTTCCCGCCAAATTCAAAGTATGTTAAACGTGCAATAAAACTTCCTAGTTAAATCAGTTTAGCCTACCTTCATCTGTTCTTGGTTTAGCCTTATTTTGTTTGTGATTTGCTTACTTTATATGTGCACTTACCTTGATGATTAAAAGTGTGCACAGGTATGTAGACTAATTTTTATTGTAATTGCTAGTTGGTGCACACTTTTAATCACCAAGGTAAGTCGTGTTGATAATTTTCATCACTAACAATATTAAACTTTTTTTTTTTTTTTAATTTAGTGGTATTATTAATTACGTTAATTAAAATTTCTTTTCACCAAGGATTCATGAAAACAAGCTATTAGGAATTAAATTGATATTCTGATATTATTAACATTTATTAATAACTATGTTGCTCATTTTTTTAACATTTCCATATATCTCATCAAGAACAGATGAAGAATATTTATCTGTTCTTGGTCTCATTGATAACATAAAGACAGTTTTCAGTTTAATGTTATTTTGTCATTTTAAAAGTTGAATCATTCACTGAGACCCTCATTGAAAACAATAAAAATTAAAAATTATCATCTATGATTATACGTGCGAATATATTGTCAACTTTACTTTGTGGCGAATTAACCAGGCCCAATGCAACTTTTGTAGGATACAGATCGCCAATCACATTGGGGAGAGAATTTCATTAGAATATAAACAATAAATGGGGGAGGCCATGGGCTAGGGGGATTTCACAGAGCAAGTCAGCTCTGTGAAGTTAAGCATCGCCATCGCCTAATGATAACAAGTCGAACAACTCTGAGCCGGTTCCTTTGATGTTGCTGTTGCCCATAAACGTCATCAAACGTCATCACGACAGTGGCGGACTCCTGCGGTTGTGTATCTTGAAGCCGCCTCCTGCGTATCTTTTAACATTGGGAATATTGGAGGAAGGGAGTGTCTCTAAACAAATTATTGCTAATAATTAACGCTTTAGAGAAATTCGGTTCATATTCATGCGAATTAAATTCTCAATGAGTGTAAATGAGTTTAAATTATTTTGAAAAAACTTTTGATAATCGCAAACATATGAAGAATATACACAAATCTATGGGAAAACATCGTCTGCCAGCCTGATGGAGATACACGACCCGTAGAGGAAAAGTTGGCAACACTCGAAGGCGAGAGTTGGTCGACTTGTTATCATCAGGCTATGGCATCGCCTAGCATGGCTAGTCACTGGATGGGCAACC